>JASDQU010095314.1:0-14649 GCA_032191745.1 Picea mariana | reverse complement strand
CCCAGCCAGAATGTCCTTGGGCGTGTGCTCTTCTGTTACCCTTCCAGACTGCCACTCATCATTTTTAATCTCAACATTTACCTGGAAACCTCTGGGATTCCGCCATCACTCCCAGTGTGGATCTCTGCAATCCTCACTGCGAAAACTGTGTCTTCTTGCCCAAAAAATTTGGCCCCGGTCCGTTTAACTTATCGGTGCCTTCAACTGTGAAGAACAATGACTATATTGTTCCAATTGGTGGTGAGTAAGGTACGACGACTTCCTTGAAATGGCAGGGCAAATACAATCAATAGAAATCACAAATTTATTGATGGAAAATATGAATGCATCCATACAACGATCATATTTCCTTACAAGGTGCTTAATGCACATTCGATCTATTTAATGGTGTTGTGTTTGAATTTCTTCCTTAATGAGAGTGTTTTTACTGTTGGTTGGATTTAATTCATCACCTGAACATTTTGTTTTTATTTATTGATTGGTCTGTTGCATAGTGTTGAGCTGTAGATAAGGTACTTTCTTTCTTTGTCCCTTTGATATTGATCATTCCAGAACGTTTTTAACTCAGTCTTCAGAATTAATTTTTGGCTAGAGCTAGAATGTAGCTCTGCGTTTTCCTTGAATGACTGGCTTATCGCTCAGCAAATTCGGCTACGGGGATCCCTGTTGATTGTGATCTTATTATTAACATCATTGACAAGAAATGTTTCCACCAACTCTTATGACCCATCACTGTCTTTGTTTTAACCTCTTTACCAGTAAAATAATATTAATGAGAAACCTCCCCCCTTTGGGCTAGAAGATAGCTGTCTCAGACCAAGTCCAGTCAATGGCAGTAAATTTTTTTAATTGACAGAGATTAATTAAGTGACAGGTTGAATGGAAACAAATTTATTAAAAATTAGTTATTGAACTGGCAGTAAAGTAATGATAGTGAGTTTAGGATTGGGAAGGCAATTTATATTTAAGACAACATATTTAAGGCGTGTTGGATGTTAAAGTCATTAATAGCATTATAATTGATATAGAAAATGTTGTTTATATCTTGGCAATTGCTAAAGTTAGAACCTATTAATGTTAGTGTATAGTCGTAGTTAGTGTCTAAAATTGTGTTTAGAACTTGATAAGTTGGATGGATTTTAAGGTCAATTTAGAATGGTAATTTGTTGTCTAGTTTCGATTTAGACTTACTAAACTTGCTTTTCTTTTAAGGTTGAATTCAGATTTGAAATAGTTGACCAGCTGCATATTAGACTTGCTAATTTAGATATGAAATTGATGTTAGTTGGATATATAAATATCGCCTATTGCTAATGCAGACTCGCTCAATTGATTCGTAATTCATGTTAAGCTCAGATGGTAATTGTTGACTAATGGAATTCAGACTGGTTAATTGATCTGTATTGAAAGCCTACTTAAATCATAAATATTGACCTTTTAGCCTTGATTAATGGTTGGTTTTTGACGAAATCAATTTTAGCTTGCGCATCCTATGAAGGGTGCGGTTGTTAATTTTAATTAATTTTGTACTGGGTTGTAAACATTTAATGTGCTTGGTCTGCTTGTGTCGGGCGGGATGTAGATGCCTCCTTGTTCCTCAGAATAGTCACCAGCCCTAAGACCTTAAATGGTCAAAATTGATGGGAACCTGGGCTTGAGCGCTTCCTATGTGTCCTAGAGGTCCTAACCATTTCAGGGTAGGATGGGTGGGTAGTCATTCTTTTTCTTCATCGGTTGAATGTCGTACATTGCTTCCAGTTGCTTGATGTGCTTTTATGATTTGTCATTATGTTGTTTTTGTGTGAGTTGCATGCGTTGGTTTGTCGTTGTGTTGTGATGTTGAGTATAATGTCATTATTACCTTCCTACACACACAAAAAAAAAAAAAATTTAAGGGTGATTTTACCGGTTGTAAATCATAGGAGTCATACCAGATGGAGCTGTGACATGTGGCATCAGAGCCGGTTCAACCTGTGACTTGGGATCGCTACAAATTTCGTTGATAATATTTGACTATAATGTTACTAATTGATTTGATTTGTATTCGTGTAGGTAATCATGGTTAGAGGACGCCGCGAAGGCAGACGATGAGGTGCTAAGGGAGGAGGTGTGATGCCTCCAGTAGCATCCATGCCTGAGGGGTCTAACCCCCAGGGAGACGATCAGGTTCTCGGACAAGAACAGATAGCAATTGGTGATGTAGTCGGATTGATGAGATCTTTTCAGCGCATGTCCGAGGCACTGATCATCCATTTGGATAGAGATGAGGCCAGGACGCCGACACCCACTGAGGTTCGACTGCACGCTCCAGTCGGTACTGGTAGCGTTCACCGTGAACTCAAGAAGGTCAAATTTCCTGAGTTCTTTGGTGCCCCGGACGACGCAGTTGTTGAGGCATGGTTGGAGAACATGGCGATGTGCTTCACACTTCATGATTATACCTCCAACATGAAGGTATGCATGGTGGTCTTTCAACTGAAGGGGAGAACTCTTCTATGGTGGAAAACGCTCCTACCGCAGCTAAACATGGTCGTCGAAGACGTGTCATGGGAACTATTCGAGGAATGGTTCCGAAAGAGGTACCTTTCAGAGGAATTCATTGAGCATCAGCTCAATGAGTTCAACGCCTTACGAAAAGGCCATCGTACGGTGCCCGAGTACGAGGCCTGTTTTATGGAGCTGCTCTGGTATGCTCTGCACCTTAACACTAAGAAACTTAAGGTCAACAGGTTCGTGTTTGGCCTTAACGGTAGCATACGTTCAAAGGTCAAGATTCTGATGCCTCAAACCTTACATGATGCCATCCAAAAGGCCCTCATAGCATAGGAAGCGCTTATCAATGGGGGTCATACCAGGACTCCAGTGAGACCAGCAGGGCAGGTGTCATCTGGAGCACAACAACATCAGACACTAGCTAGACATACGCTGGGATATTGTGGCTTCCAGAGGGGATCTGCTTTCCCTACACCTCGATGACCGAAGCCTCAGCAGCGGACACCTTATCGAGGACCACAGCATAAACAACAATGTCGACTGCAACAACAATTTAGGCATGTTCAACAGAACAAACCAAGATTCCAAGCCGGTGGGCCGTCATATTCTACTTCGGGTACCAGGGCTACTGGGCTGAAGAAGAGTTGTTGGACGTGTGGGGAGCCGCACTACCAGTGCGACTACCTTGTGGAGAGGACTAGAGGGTCCGTATCAGCTGGACCCACTACTGCTGGAGATATGGGCAAGGCCCATCAGATTCATGTAGCGGTGAATAACCACCAGGCAGAGCATCAGTCAACTATGCTCGAGATGATAGGTATCGTTGCTAACCAGACCCTTAGTATTTTGATAGATCCCGGTGCTACCAAGATTTTCATTTCTAGTGCAACGCTAAAAGGGATTAAGGTAAAGGAAGTCAAACAGGACAAGTTTAGCTTCATAGAGATGGCCTTGGGAGCTAAACAAAAGGTTGGAGGAAAGTTTTTGGGCTATGTCCTTAACCTAGGAGAGTTTGTCACAAGGGCCAACCTGTACGTCACGATCCTAGGATCTTATGATGTCATGATTGGTATGGATTAAGTTGGAATCACATGAGGCGATACTCAACTGTAAGACAGAATGATTAAGCTTGGTCGATGACGAGGGACATAGACGTGTGATTGTAGGCTAGAACCAGGGAGTTTCCTTGAGGTTCATCTCTTCCTTGCAACTTCAGAAGAGCATGTGCAAGGTGTGCAAGCTTTATGTGATCCTTGCATTAAACAAGAAGGGAGTAGCGGAAGGTCTGGAACACCTTCCAGTGGTGAGAGAGTTTATGGATGTGTTTCCAGAGGAGTTACCTAGGATGCCGCCAGAGAGCGAATTGAAGTTTACCATAGACCTAAAACCGGGGACCGAACCGATAGCAAGAATGCCTTATCGGATGTCGACCCTGGAGTTACAAGACTTGAAAATGCAACTGAAGGAGTTGTTGGACCTGGGACTGACATGTCAAAGCATTTCACCGTGGGGTGCACCTGTTATTTTCATACGAAAGAAGGATGGGTCATGGAGGCTCTACATTGACTACCGTCAACTGAACAAGGCCATGATCAAGAATCACTATCCGTTGCCAAGGATTAAGGATTTGTTCGATCAAATGAAAGGCGCAACAATGTTATCCAAGATCGACTTGCGATCACGATACCACCAGTTACAGATTAAATAAGATGACGTCCCTAAGACTGCCTTTAAGACGAGGTTTGGACATTAAAAGTTTACTGTTTTACCATTTTGACTAACAAATTCCCCAGGGGTATTTATGAGTTTGATGAATGGGGTGTTCCACAAGTACTTGGACAAGCTCGTCCAAGTTTTCATTGACTATATTTTAATTTACTCTCGGATGACGGAGGAGCATGAAGAGCACTTGTGCTTGGTACTACAGTGTTTTTGAGAGCACAAATTGTATTGGAAGTTGTCCAAATGGTCATTTTATCAATCGAAGATTCACTACTTACGGCATGTCATCTCCGGCGAAGGCATCACCATGGATCCAGCCAAGGTCGAGGCTATTATGGAATGGCCGGTGTCAACGGATGTCCCAGAAGTGCGTAGCTTCCTGGGTTTAGCAGGATACTATCGATGTTTCATCAAGGGATTTTCAAAGAGAGCAAATCCAATCACAGAATTGCAGAAGAAAAACAAGAAGTTTGTTTGGACCGAGAAATGCATGGAAGCATTTCGGAGGCTCAAGAAGTTGTTGACAACAACACCAATACTAAAGGTTCTTGACATGGACGCGGACTTCTTGGTATGCACTGACACATCCAAGGAGGGCTTAGGTGGGGTCTTGATGCAAGACGGACGAGTGATCGCTTACAATTCGAGGAAACTAAGAAGGCATGAGGAGAACTACGTGACACACAATTTGGAGTTGTTATCCATCGTATATGCTTTGAAGGTTTGGAGACACTACCTTGTTGGATGAAAATTTGAAGTAAATACTGATCACTATGGACTACAACATATCATTACGCAAAGTGACCTCAACGCGTGACAATGACATTGGTCGTAATTGCTTAGCAAGTACGAATTCAAGATTACTTACCTAAAAGGAATAGTGAACCGAGTGGCGGATGCATTGAGTTGGAGACCACGCATCTTTTCGGTGCTACCGCTTCAGATGAATCTGCGTGAAAAGATTCTAACTTTACAACATGATGATGAATGGTACAAGGAGGTCGAGGGTCTATTTGGACAAAACAAAATGATGGTACCACAATTTGAAGGATTTTCATTTGATAGTGATGGATTATTGAGGTTTAAAAAATAGATCTACGTACCACCAAACGACGAGTTGAGGATGTTGATCCTGAGTGAGGCTCATAGAGCAGCTTACATGGCTCACCTGGGAGTCATGAAGATGAGGGCAAACCTTAAACCCTTATTCTTTTGGAAGGGAATGAAGGAAGACATAGTCAACTATGTGGCCATATGTCTAGAATGTCAGCAAATAAAGGATGAACATAGACACCCAGTAGGGTTACTATAGCCACATGCTATTCCGGAATCAAAATGGGAGGTTATTTCGATGGATTTTATTGTTGGATTGCCACTGAAGGAAAGGAGGCATTACTTGATTTTCGTAGTAGTAGACACTCTGACGAAGAGTGTTCACTTTATTCTTGTGTGTACAATGTATTAGGCATTTGACATAGCTAAAGTTTTCATCAGTGAGATTGTGAGCCTGCATGGCATGCCTAAGAGGATTATATCCGATCGAGGATTGATGTTCACTAGACGATTTTGGATGAGTTTCCAAGAGGCCTTGGGAACCCAACTTAACTTTAGTACTGTGTATCACCCGGAGAATGACGGGAAGACTGAATGAATGAACCAGACCTTGGAGGACATGTTGCACATGTACGTGATGGACCAACAAAAGCGTTGGGAAGAATTATTACCACTAGTGGAGTTCGCTTAAAACAACAGTTACCAGAGCACCATTAAGATGGCGCCTTTCGAGTTTCTTTACAGGCGACTGGTCGGCTGCCTTTGAGTTGGGATCAGATTGAGGATAGGGTCCTGGTGGGACTAGAAGTGATCCAGAAAATGGAAGATCAAATGAAAACAATAAGGCAATGGATTAAAGAAGTGCAGGATCGACATAAGAGTTATGCCAATGTGCACCGTGTCGACAGTAGTTACGAGGTCAGAGATCGAGTCTTCTTGTAGGTTAAACCGCATAAGAGTTTGATCAAGTTTGGAAATGGAGCTAAAATCTCTCCTAGGTTCATGGGACCTTTCGAGATTGTGGAGAGAAAGAGGCCCATGGCCTATCGACTAGCCTTGCCTGATTCTTGGAGGTGTATGCACGATGTTTTTCATGTATCTATTTTGAGACATTATATTAGTGATCCTACACATGTTATTGACATGAGTTCCTTGTAGGTATCAGATGAGGTGGTGCTCACGGTTGAGCCGGTATGCATATTGGATCATCACGTTCGATATCTATGACGTCGAATGGTAGATCAAGTCAAGGTCCAGTGGGACTATTATAGTCCGCACTCGGCGACCTAGGATGAAGCATATGATATGCGCCAACAGTTTCCATTTTTGTTTGATGATAGACATGATACTCTGATACACTTTATTTCGGCATATTTACTGTGAAACTTTGGGATGAAGTTTAGAGCAAGAGGGGGTGTATGTAACATCCCAATCTGGCGCACTGAGCGAACTTATTCTTTGAGGACACTTGCTCGCAATTGATCCAGATTATTATGCTATTCAAACTTTGATTTTTATTGTGAGGTGTTATGGGTTGATGACATGTTGTTTTACTGCTTTGACATAAATAGGTGCTATTGACTTGGTTTTACTTAGTGTGTAGGATTTTGAACCTCGAGGATGCAGAGGCATCGATGGAACCCCTTGGACTCCGGATCGAGTCAGGGAGTGTACCATTGGGGTTTGATTGTTTTTACTATGATATTAGTGCATCTGATTAGATGATATGACATGGATATATTCTGACATGATTTGGTGATGATGCAAGATGATGATAGCTTGCTGACCAGACTCACATATGGAGTAAAGGGGTCACGCACGACTACCATAGATGTTGAGGGAGAGGTGTGGATAGGAGCCCTACCACAACCTACTACCACTCTCACCGTGGCTCGAACTGTAGGTTAACAATTACCTAGTTCGAGAGGACCCACGATGTTATGAGGGAAGACTACAAGTTGCTCACAATGATTATAAGGGGTGCACAATAAGGTAGGGGCATTATTCCTTACAGGCCCTTAGTCTCCCACAACTTCACCTGGTGGAGTGTTGACTCCAGGGGTTATTTATTTGTACCAAGTCAATCAAGAGGCGAGTGGCACCCTTGGAGCACGTAGTGCGTCCTGAAGGGCACGTCGCGCAAGGGAACATATGAGGCGAGTGGCACCCTTGGAGCACCTAGTATATCCTGAAGGGCACGTCACGTTGTCGATATTAGAGGGATGAACGTAGATGGACTTAAGACAATTAATGTGTTAAGTATTTTTAAAACAATTTCCCTAATTAAATGTCGTCTAGTACGAAATCTAAGGTCTAAGTCTAAATTACGCTAGTGGTAAAATTTTGTCTTCTATAAAATAATAATAATAATAATAATAATTAAAACAACTTAAATAATAATTATGATCTTCATTAAATCTTCTAACATGAAGGGAGTAAGAAATTTAATTTATCCATAAAAAATAAATTTGTTGATATAAAATGTAAAAAGGGGAATTAATAGTTTTATATTTTTGATAATTTAAAATATACTAATTAAATGATAAAAGGGAAAAGGGGTTAAATTCCACACCTGCCTTTTTGAGTTCTAATTAAAAAGGGGAAAGAGGGAAAATCAAAAAATTAGGAAACCAGGGAAAATAGGTAACATAAAAAAGGAAAAAGGGGAACTTAAGGGGAAAAACAGAATGTCAAACTTAGTAAAGAATATACCATTTAAGAGCTTTCTAATTTAAACTAAACTAGCCGTTTAATAAAAAGGAAAGCTATTAAAACTTGTAAGAGAATTTGGGGACACCTAGGAGTGATTCTAGGAGTAACTCTAGGTAGGTGAGGGAAATAAAGATAATTAATCAATTAAAGAAATTAAATTATGGAGGAATGAAGGGGATGGGTGACACTTTTACGGAGAAGAATTTTTAGGAATTTATTTTTAAAATTTTAATTAAATGAGATTTTAGGAAAGAAAGGAAGTTCAAAACTCTATATAATGAAGGAAGGAGAAGGATGAAAGATCATCTTCTATTTGCGTAACGTTATGTTGTAGAAATATCTACTTGACTGATTTAACTGTGGGAGTTGGGATACCCAGCTCGGTAAGGAGTGGTAGCTAGGCCTTGTGAGGCGAGCTGGGAGCTAGTCGAAATCTCTAGATAGTGTGTGTGTGGCCCCTTTGTGGCTCGGGGGGCTAAAGGGGAAGAAGAGGACCCCTAACATTGGATGGGAGGTACTGGTGAAGTCTCCTCGGTTGACAAGTGGAAGGGGCATGGAGTGTGAGAGACATCATTCAGAGCAGGCGATCATGCAACAATATTCTCTCTTCATTTTGTTTGGTAGATTGTATTAGGAATTATCCTTAGATCTACTTATTCATTGGAAAAGTAAACTGATGTCTTTTAAGTTGATGATGAAAACTTTTCTTAGCCTAGCCCAGTGATTGTTGTCTCCCATGGCCTTTGTTTTTTTTCATATATTGACCCCCTGGCTGTGACTGATTGTGTCCATGGTTTCTTAGCTTTCTCCCCTAGCTCGTCAGTCCTCGTCTGAGCAGTTGGCCAAGAGCCTGATCTGCGGTCGTTGTCTTAGCATTAAAAGACCTATGGGTCTCAATGCCCTTCTTTTCTGTATGAGAATGATGAAGTGAAGGAAGAACCTATCAGCTATCTACCTCTATTGTTGTCCTTGCCTGGTTGTTTACTTGTGCCTTCCAGTACATCCTCTGCATATGGATCATCTTGCTTCCTTGTTGTTTATTTTTTCTACGCCTTGAATGATCGAATCCCTGCGATCCTTTCGATGAGTTATATTTATGGCCCTAGCGTTCTCCTACTATTGTCAGCATTTTTATATCGGTACCCCGATATGTAAAAAGTATTTAATTTCGATCTGCATTTGGGTTCTTGTTGGATTGACTTGTTTTATTTACTTCAACAATTGTAATTATATGATAGATGTAAAATATTACCCCTGCGATTGTAGATATGTATGGATGAAAAATATTATCTCCGTGATTGTCATTATGTAATAGATGTAAAAATGTTACCTCTATTTTTGTTTTCATGCATTGATAATAAAAATTTAACTCTACATTTTATATTCATGGACAATTTAAATATGTGGTTTATTTGATGGTCAATTTAGTGTTGCGTTGGATACCTCCCTCACAGCATAACCTTTTATGTTTTGACGGCTATTTTGGTTGCCTCTCTTTTCATACCTCTGCTCCTTAAGTTTATGAAGACGGTTAGTCTGTGCTAACCAAATTGATTGGAAGCCTTCACTTGCCTGCGGTTTTTTTTTTTCTAGAATGACCATAAGGCTGTGCCTTGAGACCCAGCTGTAATGTCCTTGGGTGCCTTTTATTCTATTACCCTTCCAGACTAAAACTCACCATTTTTAACCTCAACGTCTACGTGTAAACCTCTGCGATTCCGCCATCACTCCCAGCGTGGATATTTGCAATCCTCAATGCCAAAACCGCGTCTTCTTGCCCACGGAATTTGGCCCCCATCCGTTTAACTTATTGGTTCCTTCAACTGTGAAGTGAAATGACTATATTGTTCCAATTGGTGGTGATTAAGGTACCACGACTTCCTTTAAATGGCAGGGAAAATACAGTCAATAGAAATCACGAATTTATTGATGGAAAATATGAATGCATCCATACAATGATCATATTTCCTTACGAGGTGCTTAATGCACAATCGCTCTATTTAATGGTGTTTCGTTTGCATTTCTTCCTTAATGACAATGCTTTTACTGTTTGTTGGATTTGATTTGTAACCTGAACATTTTGTTTTTATTTCTTGATTGGTCTTTTGCGTAGTGCTGAGTTGTAGATAGGGTACTTTCTTTCTTTATCCCTTTGATATTGATTGTTCCAGAACACTTTTAACTCAGCCTTGAGAATTGATTGCCGGCTGGAGATGGAATGTAGCTTTACATTTTCCTTGAATGACTGGCTTAACGCTCATCAAATTCCATTGCAGGTATCTCTATTGATTGCACTCTTATTATTAACATCATTGACAGGAAATTTTTCCACTAACTCTTATGACCCATCAATGTCTGTGTTTTAACCTCTTTACCAGTAAAATAATATTAATGACAACCCTCCCCCCTTTGGGAAAGAAGACAATTGTCTCAGACCAAGTCCAGTCAATGGCAGCAAATGTTTTTAATTGACAGAAATTAATTAAGTGACAGGTTGAATGGCGACAAATTTATTAAAAATTAGTTATTGAACTGGCAGTAAAGTAATGACAGTGAGTTTAGTATTGGGAAGGCAAATTATATTTAAGACATCATATTTAAGGTGTGTTGGATGCTAAAGTCATTAATAGCATTATAATTGATATGGCGAATGTTGTTTATATCTTGGCAATTGCTAAAGTTAGAACCTATTAATGTTAGTGTATAGTCGTAGTTAGTGTCTAAATTTGTGTTTAGGACTTGATAAGTTGGATGGCTTTTAAGGTCATTTTAGAATGGTAATTTGTTTTCTAGTTGTGATTTAGACTTACTAAACTTGCTTTGCTTTTAAGGTTGAATTCATATTTGAAATAGTTGACCAGCTGTATATTAGACTTACTAATTTAGATATCAAAATTGATGTTAGTTGGATATACAAATATCGCCTATTGCTAACTCAGACTCACTCAATTGAGTTGTAATTCATGTTAAGCTCAATTGGTAATTGTTGACTAATGGAATTTAGACTGGTTAATTGATCTATATTGAAAGCCTACTTAAATCGTAAATATTGACCTTTTAGCCTTGAGAAATGGTTGGTTGCTGACGAAGTCATTTTTATCTTGCACATCCTGTTAAGGGTGCGGTTGTTCATTTTAATTATTGGTGTACTGAGTTGTAAACATTTAATGTGCTTGGTATGCTTGTGTCGGGAGGGATGTAGACGCCTCCTTGTTCCTTAGAATATTCGCCAGCCCTGAGACCTTAAATGGTCAAAATCGATGGGAACCTGGGATTAAGCATTGTTGATGTGTCTTGGAGGTCCTAACCATTGCAGGGTAGGAGGGGCAGGTATTCATTCTTATTCTTCGTTGTTTGAATTTCGTACATTACTTCTAGGTGCTTGATATGCTTTTATGATTGGTCTTTATGTTGTTGTCATGTGAGTTGCATGTATTGGTTCATCGTCGTGTTCCGATGTTGAGTATAATGTCATTATTACCTTCTTACACACACACACACAAAACAAATTAAGGGTGCTTTTACCGGTTGTAAATCGTAGGAGTCGTACCAGATGGGGCTGTGACAATGGCTTCTACCATCAAAAGCTTATGGTATATATGGAAAACATGATACAAATGTAAATCTAATTATCTAAAATGATAAAAAGTTAATAGTGAAGTAAATTTGTAATTTCAAGTAAGTTTGTTAATCATTTTAACATGGCAATTAGATGGTCACACAATAATTTCTTAATCATATTAAGTAAATTTTAAAAAGTAAACAGGTTAACACGCCTTTAAAAATGCTAGAAATTTATGAACATGAGATCTCATTGATTGATTTGGAAGGACGACGAAAAATATGCCAACATCTTCAATTGATAACCATACGATTGGAATTTATGGGTAAAATATCATTAAATGTGCCCATTTACAATAGGTGTGCACCTTTAAGCATAAATATTAATATTATTTTTTTGGATATGTTGATTTAGTCGATTAGTGCACCTCATTTCTTTAATTTTTTCAAAATCACAAGTTGAATTATTCAAAACAACTTGGCATCCACAAACATAAGATACTAGGGGGACTTGACATTCATGTAGAACAATTTTGCAATGTAATCATTTACCACATTTTATACATATCTTTCCATCGTCAAGCCATCATGTGTGAAAGAGAAGGGGGATTCAACAACATCCATGCACAACAATTTCATATTGTAGTTGCTTACCACATTTTTTGTATCTCTCCTTCGATGAGGCATCATGCATGGTAAGAGAAGGGGGAATCGACGTTTCGTATTGTAGCCTTTCATTACCATTTTATTCATCAAAGCATCACTTTAGATAAGACTATTAATGTTGAATTAGTTGATTAGTGCACCTCCTTTAAAATAAAATTTAACTTTCAGAAATTCAATTATGCAAAACAACCTAACATCCATATACATAAGAAACAAATAAAGTTGACATCCATGCACAACAATTTCGTAGTATAGTTGTTTACCACATTTTCTACATCTCTTTCCATCACCGAGGCATCATGAATGGAAGAGAAGGGGGAGTCAATGACTTTTGTGCACAACAATTTGGTATCAATTTCACACCATAGCCTTCCGTGCACAAAACTTTCATAGCAATTTCACATTGTATTCGCTTACCACACTTTTTTCATCTCTCTCCATCGACGAGGCATCATGCATGGTAAGATAAGTGGGAATCAGTGTTTCATAGTGTAGCCTTTCACTACATTTGTCTTCATCAAGGAATCACTTCTGCTAAGAGTGTTAATGCACATATTTATAGGGTAAACATTAAGATTAATTGCTGTGAAAATTTATTAAAATAGTAAAGTAGAAGTTTGAAATAAAAGATATTCAATGTCAAAAATGTTGACACTAAAATTGAAATTAAAATAAAAAGTTTAAGAAAATATAATTTATTAAGTTTGTATTTATAAGGAAGAAAAAGCGTCATGGATAAAAAAGTGATAAAAGTAAATAAGAAAGAATAACATATAACATTAGAGGGGTGGAGAAAGAAGATCAAAACTAAATCAAGAAAGAGAAAATCAAAAGAAAAAGAAAAGGGTTAATGATCAATATGATGAATACTGGGTTTTCAAGATTGGTTATGTTTATAGTCATCTTTCCGATTAAAATTATTAGGATGTTGGAGTAATAGGGCTCTTAAGATAAAATTTTAGTTTAGTCAAAGAAAACAAGATGATTAGATTTATGACAGTGTTCCACAATAGTTGATTTAGATATGCAATTATGGAAGGTGTCAAGGTGAGACGTGTTGTAAATGTTCTACAAGTTTCTTCTATGTATTATCTGCCACATGAGTAGTGAATTTTGTAAACTCCTTGGTGATGCAATGGATCATATTTATCCTTAGCTTTTGAATAAGTGTTTAAGGGTTTTATGGGGTTTGAAGTGAACTTTAATATTCTTTTTGGCCAAAATTTTAGAGATGCAATTTGTAGTTCCTTGGATATAGGGAAGATAAATGAGAGCTAACAGTGAGGAAGAGGAATGGGAGTTTTTAGAATTTACAATAGAGGGTTATAGAACAACCTTGTTGACTTGAGATGTTGAATAACCATTGAACTTAAGGGCCCTAGTTAAGTGGTATTTTTATTTTTCAAAGAAATGAGGATTGTAAATTTGAATGGTTTCTTTTCATTTTAATAGATGACTAGTTTCTTCCAACAAGATGTTTTGTTGTTCCATTCTTCATGCAAGTGAATAGTTTCTTATGACAAGTTGTTTTGTTGTTCCATTCTTCATTCAAAACAATGGGCATCGTTGGACATAAATAAATTTTGTGGAAGCTTCACTTCGTTAAATGACATAATCATCAAAATAATGAAAAAACAATGAGCAAACATGTAGTCTAAAGTGTCAACGATTTTGTCTGCTTCTATTGGTCTCTTTTGGTGACCTAGTGGTTGACCACCTAATCCGGAAATCCTTAGACACCACTTGTTTATTTAAGTATAAACATGCAATATCTAACTTAATTCAGAATAATTTACTGATCGTATTAGGGTGGTCTGTAGGATTATAATGTTGTGTTTTTTACCTAAAAATCATAAACTAATTATTAGTTTACTTAATGATGAGATGAAACAACAAAAAATAAAAGAACTCAAATTACATGTAGATAACATACTTTTTTTTCATCTTTAAGTTCCCTTCAATCCAATAAAAAATTGCTTTCATCATCTCCAAATACTAAGATACATGACAACATGTTCTTTCATAGAGTTGTTTTAATGGAATCTCTTTAATTCCATATCTCAAAAAATGAAATTAAGTTAATCATTGAAATACTTGCGAAATTATGAAAAATTTGACCGTAAAGACAAGCCATTTCCAAACTGGTTCAATTACGCCCTCTTCAACACACAAAACAATGCATTAAATTCTCATTAATGGAAAATTGAGGGAATAATTTTAAAAATGACTTCAAATCACAAAATAGAACTCAAATTCATTATCCTTGTGAAAAATTGTGAAAAATGAGTATAAATTTACTGAGGTGTTATCATTATATCTCATGGCACGCTCTACAAGACAACATATTTAACCTCCTCTTGCCACACAAATGAAGACATTCGTAAAACCTCTAAACCCATACCTTGAATTGGAATTCATGTCACCTCGGGATCAGTGTAGACC
>JASDQU010095313.1:7558-18559 GCA_032191745.1 Picea mariana | reverse complement strand
CAAGTATGGCTAGTTGTGAATCTATTTGGCTTCGCAAATCGCTTACAGGATTATCTGATCAGGAGTTGGAGCCCTCGATGATATATTGTGATAATCAGAGTTGTATCAAAATCTCAGAGAATCAATTATTCCATGACATGTCCAAGAATATTGAGATCATATATCACTTCATCTAAGATAGGATCCAGAAAGGAGCAGTCAAGCTCGAGTGTATCTCCATAGAATGAACAGGTTGCAGACATTCTCACCAAAACCTTAGTGAAGGGTAAGTTTGTTTTCTTCAAAGACAAACTTGAAGTGGTGGAGAATACCTTCCTCGCAAAGAAGGATTGTTGAAGTTTGTAGCGAACAAGCATCTCCACATTGGTTTGTGTCTAACATGTGGAGATCGTCATTAATACCTCTCAAAACTTTGGAAATTCACTATAATAATTTAAATTATTAAAGTGAATGTCATTTTATTATTAATGGGGGTTAATTAAATGACATGTCCAAGTTTTTGGCATTAGTAAATTTACTTAATTAAATTAATCTTAGCCATTGTCGCAAGTGAGGTGATATTTAATATCAACCATTGACCACTTTGGCAATTAGGGTTTTGGCTCARCTCAAGATTATAAAAGGCARACAAGGTGATAGGAGGAGACACACACAAGCAAGGACTCGGTAACTCATTTGAGTGGAGAAGGAATTTCACTCTATAAATTTGGCTAAGGAGAAAATTTMTAYAGCTAGGAAATTTCCAGCAGGTCATACCAAGCAAGGCGAAGGTCGGGGAGTTTTCTAGCTATAGGGGTTGTATAGTGCGSAAGAGCAGTCGGAGAGGTCRTACAACCCATARCTAAGGCCGAACAGTCTGTAGCAAGCAACCACAGGGGTTGTACAGCCCACGGGCAACACCTCACAGCTCGTACAAGTCTGTATAGGCCGTGGGTAGCAATAGTACAGCCCACGGCAGGGGTCGTGCAGGTCGTCGTATAGTCAAGTGGGTAGCAAGCAAAGACAACAAGGGGGCAAAGGGTTTCGTTAGTTGAAATTAGCCTAGGTTTTGTTGTTTGTATTTTCTCTGTGGGCCATTTTTCCAATAAGGGAGCCCTTTTATGCTTGGATATTATTTTAATGAAGAGCGAATTTGAAGGGCAAAAAATTGTTGTACATGTATTATTATGAGATTAGTTTCCATTTTGCTTCCTCTATTTGTTTCAGTTAATTATTTCAGTAACATGAATTATTCAGTGCGCTGCAATTTAATTTTCAACAAGGAATTTCACTAGGAAATAATTTATCTAGGCCGAAATTAGAAAATTAACATATAGCACCTAGGGTTTGTTTTCCTAGAAGATTAAGCCTAGGTTTGTGAATGTACAACCCTAGGGTTTTAATCTTTAAGCCTTCTCTTAATTTTAGCCTCCATTAAAAGTTGCATTGACTCTATATGCCCAAGGATTTAGGACAACACTAGTCTTTCTATTGTTGCAAGTGATAAAAAAACCCTARTTTAGCTTTCTCTCTCTCTCTCAACATCTTGTGTTAGMTTAGGACTAATTGCATTGCATCTTCATTAGACATCATCTCTAGCCTAACATCTTGCATCTTAGCCTAGATTCATCATCTGACATCATTATTGTTGTAATAATCACATTTTCATCCATTAGGGCTTGTCATATTGCATCTAATTAACATAGTTTAATGCTCTTTCTTTCAAGCAATCATTAATATATGGTTTGGTAGTTTTTATTTAGTATTTGGCATTATCTTCCATTGCATTATTGTTGATTTTAGGACTGATTTATTATTGTTGTTGTAAACTTGTTACATGCTCAAGTATCTTATCTTTCATGCAAGTTTCATTAGTCCCTTTGTTTTTTCTTTTGATAGCTAGTGTTTTGGGGCATTCAATTTACTTTTCTAGCTTAATAAACATCATTGATTACCTTAGCAACTCCCCTCACACATGCATAATGAATTTGCTTTGTCTAATTCATATTGACCTTGCCCTTAACCTTAACCTTGACCTTGACCTAGCTAATCAAGAAACCAAGATAGGGGATTGTAGACTTGTCTTAGCTATAGGATCCTTTGAGGTTGTTGAAGTCTCCCTTGTGTTGGATCTCTATCCTTCACTAAAATGAGGGAAGTACTTTCTTAGGTGACAGTGGCAATTACTTCTATATGTTACACTAGATTTGCTGATAACAACCATCTTCACCAGCTTATGGAATTGTGTTGGTGTGGGAGATATGGTGTTGAAGGGGAATAATATGTAATGTATTTTATATGTTCCCCGTGTTTGATGTTAAGGGGAGATGCAATTTTTGTGATGAGATCTCTGCTCTGAGTGGCCTCCTATTCTAATTTAAAGGGGATGTTGACAATAGGGGTGTCATCTTCATTTTTGGCCACGACCAACATTATATTGAGTTGCATATTTATAAAACCACTCACTTGTATTTCGGCCACGACGGACCCTATATTGTATTAGAGATATAAGGCTTACCCATGTAATAAAGTCACCTTAGTGACTTTAGGTTAAAAGATTATGATTTTCGTCTTTTAGGGTTTTTGTCTCCTAGGGTTAGGGGTTTGGTCTCTCAAGCTATTTATAAGAGTGAGGGCCCTCATTGTAATATTGTAATGTTCAGTTTTTATGGACATCGTGTTTTTGGTATCATAACCCTACCTAGGGTTTCTTTGGTCCTCATAATATGGTATCAAAGCCATGTTGGTCAAAGGCCAAAGCTTGAAGATGAGAGTCAAGGAAGGAAGCACATCAAATTTTGCTTGGCCACATGAGAGATTAGAGAAGAGTCGAGGGTCAAGGGTGGAGTTGTTGGTCATGCACAAAGAAGAAGGAAGGTCAGTCGTTGGCCAAGAAAGGTTGCTCGTGAGTAGAGAAGCCAAGGGACTGTTGTGATCTTAGAAGGCATCTAAGGGACTTCAATCACACATAAGAGTGCAAAAGCAAGTTGGAATTGTTGAGTGATAAAGGGTATCCATGAAGGTGAAGGAAAATTGTCAGGGTAAGCAAAGCTCTGACGAATAGAAAGAGTGGCGTCTTCGCAATAGAGAAGACACGGGGTCATTAAATGAAAAGATAACAGAATTGTTGCCAAAGTAAATGTAAAGGAGCCTTGTGAGTCATCGTCAGAGATAGAGTAAAAGCACAAACCACTGTGGGAAAACTAGAGTCGAGTTGCCAAAGAAATTGTGGGATATTATTTGAAAGGGCCAACGTCGTAAAAAAAGGGAAACACCACCATAAAAGTGATACCTGTGACATTGATATCCATTGAAGAGGGTCTTGGTCAAAAAATTGTCGCCACAGTTGACATGTATAGAGAGCCACCAGGTTTGTGTATAGAGAGTCTACATGAAAGAAGTGAACTGTCATTTTTATTTCAAGTAGATGTTGTATGAGAATTTGATAAGCTGCCATGGTTTCTAATAAATCATCTGTCGAGGGATGTTATAAAGGAATCAAGTCGAATTGTCTAGTAGAAGGTGTAACTGCCAGTGTAGCGAAAGGTCAAGAGGAACAAGATTTGTCGATCATTCATAGAGTAAATTGTTGTGCGAATTGGAGAAAAATTCAAATAGCCACCCACAAAATAGAGGAAATAGAATGTCACTATTGCAAGAAGCTGGGTCATACAGCTTGGAATAGTAGACAATGCGCCAATAATGTTCTTAAGGGAAAGGTCAAAGATAGACAACATATAGCGAGTGTAGCCATGATTGAAGATCCACTAGATGCTCACTGTGGTGAAAAATCTACTGAAGAAATGGGATTTTATGCATTTTAGGAAGCTCGCGCTTTGAAAACAAGAAGGGATCAATTAACAACTCAAAATGGATTGTTGCCCAGTTAGTTCAGAATTGTGGATCTAGGGAAAGATCCCTCACTAGTTGGGGAGACATGCATGTGGATTGCAGTCTACTAGTGAGGTTATGCAACATGCATGCAGATTGCAATCTACTAGTGAGGTTATGCAACATGCATGTGGATTGTTGTCCAGTAATTGATTTCGAGAGATTCGTGATTCGAGAATTCTTGGAGGTGGAATCCAGAAACTTGGAAATTCAACTCAGTGACCACATTGTTACAAGGGTTATGAGGTAGCTTGATGGAGCTCAAACTGGTCCAAGAACTATGTTCAAAGAAGAAGCTTTCAAAGGATGTTATTGATGTTTAGTGTTCATTTTACATTCAATATATGTATTTGATTTTAGTTTGCTATCTTTCAGCACTATACGCCTTATGGGGTATTAGAGATATAACGCTTGCCCATGTAATAAAGTCACCTTAGTGACTTTAGGTTAAAAGATTAAGCTTTTCGTCTTTTAGGGTTTTCATCTCTTAGGGTTAGGGTTTTAGTCTCAAGCTTTTTATAAGAGTGAGGACCCTCATTGTAATATTGTACCGTTCAATAATAATATTGTTCAGTGTTTATGGAGATCATGTTTTCGGTATCATAACCCTACCTAGGGTTTCTTTGGTTCTCGTAATATATTGAGTTAGGTATTCATACACCCCACCCTCATTTGTGACACAACCAACCTTATATTGAAATGGGTATTTATAAACCGACTCCCATTTGTAACCTTATATTGAATTGGGTATTTATAAAGTTGGTTCCATTCAACCCCTTTCTCTTCTGAATCTCAACACCAAATGAGGGCACTTCCCCTTAAGTTGGAGACCAACCCAATGTTTGATATGTCTCCATGGTAGGTTGGGTTATTTGCTTCAAATGATTAATCCCAAAGGACTCGATTCTTGAACTCGTACAGTGATTTCAGTAATTTTCTCCTCGGACAGTACAAACCTAATGAATCCTATTAATACTAGATAGTAGATACCATCATGGTGAGTTTGAAAGTGGAATTATCACAAATGGACCTCATGATAAATCTGTGAAGGATGTCTGGTTTTGTAGCAATTTTAGATTTAGACAGAATTGTAAAATATCTTTGCATCCTTGAGATTACCAATGCAATGCATGGGGCCCAAAAAATTTGCATTCATCTCTACATCTGGCAGTAAGCCTTTCAAAATTTAATCCACGGTAGGAATCGTGCTTGCTGAAAAAAGGAAAATAATTAAAAGAATCTGCTCAAAAGTCATTTGGAGAAGCAGTTTATGTAAATCAAGAACAACAAAAAATACTGATATTTCTCATTTCATGCCAAAAATATAATGCTACAACCCCATACAGGAGCAGATTACCCAGTCTGCACTGGATGCATATCATAGTCTACAGTGAGTTGAGGAAATTGCTCAAAGTCCTCCTAAGTACCGATGCAGGCTGGATAATCTGCTCCTCCTAAGCAATTTCACTACTGCTGACATTTTTTCTTGCAAGAAGGCAGCTGAAGAGCTATATTTTTTATCGGAACATTCCTGGATTTACAGAATGATAGCAGGCTAGTTTTCAAAACCTCTCCCGTGTCTTTCATWTCAACTCCATAAGTCTTTAGTCGGCGAATATCACGGAGAATGGGTGATTGCAATGGTCCATCCCACCATCCACATGGAAGTAAAGGCGTGAGGGCACATTGATCAGTTTGATTATGGCAGCTCAATTTTCCTCCAAACCGATTCCAGACGTGCCCCCACCCTACCTGGTTGCCCAAACCACCTGCCAGAAGGGTGCTCTGAAAGCTGCTGTAGAAGGAAAAGTTGAATGGATATGCCAAAGTCTCATCTGCATACAACATATCTGACAGCTATTAGAATCTACAACCAAAGGAAAAAAAACCATTTTAAACAATTAAGAACACTCATGTGACTTAAAGCCTCCAGATAGAAAACTATGAGAATAAAAAAGTCTTCAAACATTTGCAAACACACCAAGCTTGTTTGCTGCTGCCATGGCAGCAATGAGCTGAGCATATGTGGTACCCACTCGCCTGTGAGCTCCAGATATAACTGCACGTGTGGCCCGTGATGCGAGGAAGAAGTCCACAAATGCAACCCATCTTGGCATGGGACCCCAGTCCCTTGCTCTTAATTTAGAAGGCTGCAGAAAGTGTGGAGGAATGACTGAAATCAGATTCCAGTATCACACTGACATTATATTGTTGCATTCATGACAGTCAAAGAGACAAAAAGAAGCCTTAGCCAGAACCCTGATAAGTATCTTACAGACTATGTCATTGCAAACTACCTGAGCGAGGCCTTGCTGTTACCTGCATTGACACAACGAGAGGATAATCTCTGAGGGGATGGCATATCCCAGAGTCTATCAATATAAAGATTAAACGATATGTAAAACATGGACCGTGGATTCTATGGATGTAGATATTCTTCAGTCAGTCCACCTAGCTATAATGTTGTATTATGGGTTGTTGGTTGTGGGTGTAGGCTGTAGCATCCAAAGCATAGATTGGAGAAACTCCTCAGTTCTATGAGAAGATGAACAAGAAACTAGAACTAACAAATTGCAGGGATAATTCAAGGAATCAGGCAACCAACAAAGCATCAGAAATAAACAAATTTTGTGCTACTTGAACAGAAAGAAAGTTTGCTCTCAAGCAATCACAACAATTTCATTTGATGAATATATCCATGAGTATAAACAGATAGGCTGACAATGCACAATTTGAGAAGCTACTTGACGCCTTTCTCCTAATTAGTCTAGTTGATTTTATTTCTTTTGTCAATAGCTTAAGGATCCAATCAAAAAGAAAAATTGCAATGATTCTAGTATTGGAAAAAATCATATCAAACTATTAGAAGCATAAGTAAAACAATCCACAACATATAGCTCTGAATGCAGGAATGCCACTAAACAAGTTCATCAATCCCTCGTTTGATAAAGAAAGAAAAACATACCTGAAAGTAGGTTGCACTCATGAACTCACTAGCATTCTGACTGGAATATGACATGTAATCAAAGTGCATAATCTGTATAAGAGAAAAACAATAAGCCATCTCTCACAAACTTAAAAGAATAATATAAGACCAATCTCAATTTTACAAAATGTCCATATTTTGCATTGGCCATCTTTATAAATCAAAGCTTTTATGTCCATTCATGTTCACCTATCAAACATACAACTACGCACCTCAGCATATTCTTTCAACTGCTGCTTAATATGCCGTACAATTGAGGGCGTGTCAGTAACCAATACCACTCGAGGTCTCGCATTATTATGTGAAAGTTCATGAAGGGATTTTTTAATACAGCTAGAGGCTGCATGTAGTGCTCTTCTAGAGCTGTCATCAAAGGTATAATGGCATTTAGAAATTAGCAATCAGCCATAAATCACAGAGTTCAATTCAGTATTAGAACACAACTGCATAACATTGAAAAATCCTGTTGCCTATCTTCATTTATTATGAAATCAACCCTACTCATTCTTAATATGGAAAATATTGATCCACAGAAAACCATTTAACTATGGTGACCAGTAGCTTTTACATAAATGCATGTTGGTGATTGTAAATACTATAACAACTATTCATAGAAGTCAAATCACCACAATAAAAAGGAGCCTTTCTTCAGAGACCAATTTAATGTGAATTGTTGGATTCTTCTTTATTTGTCTTATAGACAAGGTATTTAATCTGTATAAGAGAAAACGTAATAAGCCATCTCTCAAACTTAAAAGAATAATATAAGACCAATCTCAATTTTACAAAATGTCCATACTTTGTAATGGCCATCTTTATAAATCAAAGCTTCTATCTCCATTCATGTTCACCTATCAAACATACTACTACGCACCTCGGCACATTCTTTCATCTTCTGCTTAATATGCCGTACAATTGAGGGTGTGTCAGTAACCATACCACTCGAGGTCTCACATTATTATGTGAAAGTTCATGAAGGGATTTCTTAMTACAGCTAGAGGCTGCATGTAGTGCTCTTCTAGAGCTGTCATCAAAGGTATAATTGCATTYAGAAATTAGCAATCAGCCATAAATCACAGAGTTCAATTCAGTATTAGAACGCAACTGCATAACATTGCAAAATCATGTTGCCTATCTTCATTCATTATGAAATCGACCCTACTCATTCTTAATATGRAAAATATTGATCCACAGAACCATTTAACTATGATCACCAGTAGCTTTTACATAAATGCATGTTGGTGATTGTAAATACTATAACTATTCATAGAAGTCAAATCACTACAATAAAAAGGAGCCTTTCTTCAGAGACCAATTTAATGTGAATTGTTGGATTCTTCYTTATTTGTCTTATAGACAAGGTATTTCTATAAAATCCCTCCTTCAAGCTACCAACCATCATAACCTTTCCCATCTATTAAATGATTATTGCATGGATCTCTTAGAACTAATAACATTATGTATTGATCGAAGGTGAAAAATATAGAATCCCACTAAGGAGATGTAGGACAAAACCTTCACAAAACCAACGAGGGTGTTGGATCTCAAGGAGTACCAATGCAGAGTTGTCTGTAACATCGAAGGATATGAAGAGTGTTTCCTCCTCACGGAATAAACCTCTCAGGGATTGAAGCTAGAAGACTTTGATTTTGCCCATCTTTTAGTGATGATCTATGCTCCCAATCATTAATGGATTAAATGCAATCAACACTGTTGAAATACATTCTAATCTGATTTTGAACATGAAATACAGATGAGTGGCATAAAGCCTCTTCTTGAAAATGTAGAGAGAAGAATAAATTAGGAAGACGGCCATCGGATTACCAAAATCAGTCCAAGAAAGATGAGATTCCAACATGTTAAAATCCTAAAGAAACTCAACTTGTTCACACTTCAATTCAATGAGTTAACAGTAAATATTTTTGTACATGCTAAACATATATGAACAAACTTTAGAGGCTGAATTCATAAAAACATAGGATGGATAGATTGCTTCTGAGGGTTGCTGGATTTAGGGTCATCAAGTTCCCATAAAAGATGTGAATTGGAAAGCAACTACATAGCTATTTATGTTACAAGATATCCAGTTAGGGTTTCCAAATTATAGTTACTGTTTTCCCTTGTTACAATTTAACCAACAGAGTTAGGCTGTGCAATTGACATTACCACCAAAGCTAAGAAGATGTTGAGGACAGAGATATAAATAAACTTATAGACTTTTATAAAAATCATCTCCAAATCCTTCAATAGTATATGGGACAGGTGCTTCTTTAGGGCCTCTCTGACTCAAACAAGGAAAAGGAACTTGGCCGAACTTAAGTCAGTTGTAGAGAATTCGATTCATATTTTGGAATTGTTCTGAAATGCAATAGAGTATGTAGCAAGAGAAGTTTGTTAATTGGCATACTAGCTTTGATAGCTTGATAGCAAGGGGAGAATTGGCAGATCAAGAAATCAGATCACAAATCTGAGATAAATAGGTCCAGAAAACGAGTTGATAGCAGAACTGTATGTCTGCAATTTGATGTATTAATTGTTGCTTAGTGTTAGCACATAGATTGGCTCTCCAAAAATCCTTTTCTGACACTTATTAGAGTTGGTCCACGGGTACACTATGGGATGGATTAGTTGGTCAGTCCATCATTCAGCATTGATGGCTTGAGAGTGCCTTTTAGACTTGGCACATGGTCGTAGTGTTTTGTTATTCAGGGTTGATAGTTGAGCAGGTAGTAGTTGGACAGGTTTTTAGTAGCAGTAGGTGCTCCATATTTGCGGATTCATGGCAGCATCCAATGCAAGTACAGGAGGTCGAAGACTCCTAAAGGGTATGGTCAGATTTGTTCCTTTATAAGTCACATGACACAGGGACACAGAGGACACATGGAGACGAGTATCTGACACAGGGGACACGTTATATGTATATATATATATTAAAAAGTTTATATATATTATAAAAAATATAAAATACAAATACAAAAATGAAATATAGATACAAAGATCCAAATTTTTTATAAAGTAGAACATTTAAAAAATATTGATACAACTAATGACTACATCAATGATGATCAAACACACAAGAAACTAGAATATTTAATACACATATGTCATAAAATAGAAGTTTCGAAGTTAGAACCATAAATTGCAGTTTTCTCATTAAGTTATTTCATGTCATCAAAATCAAAATGTATTACATAGATACTGAGTCACTGATACTATAGATCGGAATGCCAATGGCAAATACAAAATAAGGGAGATACTAGAATCGTAGAATCTCATAGCTCGTCATTGTCAGTAGTCCTCCTCCATTTTAGAATCATCAAAATCACCACCATTGCCATTGCTCTTTCCTCCATCCTCCTCCAAGATCTGCATCTGTTGGTGTGGAGGATGACCCCTCAAGAGGATCACCATCATCAAAAGTGATAGGCTCTAGCATCGGTTCATTAAGATCTAAGTTGGCTAATGACAACTCAATGCTATTGTTCTAACCCATATCATCAGGAAACACATCCAACATATTTGTGTCATCAAGAAAATCGTGTTTTAAGAGTCCCCATGGGAGATACTAGAAATGTAGATGGATGAATCTCATACCTCATCATTGTCAATAGTCCTCCTCCATGTTAGAATCATCAAAATCACCACCATTTCCACTGCTCGCTCCTCCATCCTCCTCCAAGATCTGCATATTTTGGTGTGAAGGATGACCCCTCAAGAGGATCACCATCATCAAAAGTGACAGGCTCTAGCACCTATTCATTAAGATCCGTGTTGGCTAATGCCAACTCAACACTGTTGTTCAAACCCACATCATCAGGAAACGCATCCCACATCTTTGTCTTCATCAAGAAAAATCATGTTTTAAGAGTCCCCACGGGTCTTTTGCACGCCTTGGTGTCAGACATGTCTAGGACACGTGCCAAACACATGTCCGACACGTGGGATACGGACACGAACCCCCTAAGGGACATGTCTTGTTACTTAGGTGCCTTTGTAGTTTCTTGATTTCAAAATTCATGTTCTTGACTTTTTCTGTTTCTTGAAAATCATCTTTCTTTGAGTCTAATCATAGCTCTGGATACCCTTTATAGAGATGGATATATGGTTCAAATTTGAGGCAAATCAGAGAAGTTTCTATTTTTAGC
>JASDQU010095310.1:1785-21791 GCA_032191745.1 Picea mariana | reverse complement strand
ATTGGGTGGAATGTCCTTGGTATGCATCCATTTGGTGATTTGTTTCATTCAAGATAAGTGTTCTCTATTATGGTTTCATTTACCTATGTATTTACTTCGTTGTTTATTTATTTATCTATGAAATTCATATCTATAATATGCATGCTTTCTGGTTATTGTTGTGCATGACATATGTTTGATTTATTTATGTTGTGTCATGAATCTTTAAATCTACATGTGATTATTTCATGCATATTTATTCATTAAAAATTTGATCAGAACTTGAGATAAGTACATAAGTGGGCTTGAAGTAGCATAGCTCGACTTGTGGGTGGCTGGGTACGTTACAGATTAGTATTAGAGATTTAGGTTGAAACACCAGTCTGGTATGGGTCAAAACTGTTGGACATGGTATTATGGTTAAGAATGAATATGTCCTTGAAATATTAAATCTCAAGAGAGATAGCATTGCAGAGATCGCACAAAATCCAAAGCATCGTGCAAATAGAGATCCTTTGTAAAGGATCATAGAATCGTGACCGTTCCCTTTTGAATTAGGGAGTGATCACCACCATGAAATCAAGGAGTTATATATTGTTAGATCGGAAGGTAAGTGAATGAGGATCGTCAGATAAATGTGAAACCAGAGGCTGGGAGAGATTAATTCACAATCGTCAGATGGAACTTGTCGATCTTTAGCCATTGTTAGAAGCTGAGAAAACTCTTGAACTTTGCTACTTCGATGATTATGGGAGATGAGAAGAAGCATGAAAAGTCTAAAGTCATGAAGTCTCATGGGTTGTTCGATCTGATAGAAGGCTCGGGTGAAATCTCAGTCATTAGTTAAGGTCATTCGATGTTGACCACTTTGGGAATTTTAACTCTAGGAGAATCAAGCCCTTTTAGAACTGCTATAACCTGAAGTCCTAGAGCGCCAAAGTCTTGAAGTCCCATCAGATGTCAGGTCGAGGGAGGGAATTTGGAAGTAATGCTGACCGTTGGATCTAGAAATGGTGGAAGGATAGCAAAGTTTCAGAACTTTCCCACTCTGACGATTACTGGAGAATGGGAAAAGCCCTGAAGTGTTGAAGCCCCGAAATGTTGAAACCACAAAGTGTAAATCCTCTATCGTGAAATAAAGTATGCCATCAAATTTGGGGAAGAGAATGTGGATCATCCATTTGATGGATGACGCAACGTAGGCCATGTGGCAGGGGTGTCATGTGGGTAAACGTGTCACCCAGATTCAGTACCTTTTGTACCCTAACCTGTTCATTTTTTAGTGACACATGGCATGCATGCCATGGGTACACGTCACTATAGGTGACATAAAAATGCCATGTCATCTTCGAGAGTATCACCTCTGAGAGTGTCCAACGCCTCTACCAGGGAAAGTGCCAAAGTCCTAGAGTAACAAATTCATGCATACCATCGATCTAAGATCCCTTCAGGACCTTTCTCAATCATTATATCAAGCAATGGAAGGATGGAATATGAACTTCAATAGTTATCACTTAGGGGAAGTGGAAGGACTTGAGATTTTAAGTGTTCCAGAGTCCCAAAGCATCGAAGTCCCAAAATGGATAAGGACTGTCCATCCCAATGCTTTATCAAGTCATGGACGTTGGATCAATAATGGAAGGATAGGGTAAGTACTTCGACGGATATCACTCTGGAGGAGTTGAACAATGCAGGAGTTGAAATGCTCCAGAGTCCCGTAGCACTGAAGTCCCGAATTGATTAAGGTCATCCATATCAACGTCTAATTAATTCGTGACCATCGATCTCGTTGAAACCTCCAGATGTTTCGAGATTGTCCAATCAATAGGGTATTAAATCTTGACCGTCTGATATACTAGTAGAGTTTATTGGAAGGGATTTGACGAAGTTTAACTCTGGGAGAATCATAATATTGAAAAGGGATAATAGTCGAAGGTCGAAGTCTGGAGGACTTGGTTCTAGCTCTGGTCTCATGAAAAAGTAACAGGGGTCAATTTGAGGAGAAAAAGTGTCCAAAATTAGCCAAGCACTCGGACATTTTGTTCGAGCAAGCTCCTGTGTAGAAGAATACAAAGGAAGGCGCTAAAGAGTGAATAAGCCCATGTTTTTGAGCCATGGTCAGATGGAAAGTGGTTTGAAGGAAGCATCTATGTAGAATTTGAATTCTATATCAGCTAAAGGAGATGTGGAATTTTTCGACAGGATCCTGTTGCAAAACAAAAGAAAAGGGGGATGAAAGTGATTTTTTTCAGGAAGCCATAACTTTCAGCTCAAATATCGAATTGGGGAAATATCACAGTCATTGGGAAAGATAATTCAGAGGAGAATAATATGGAATTTCTATAACATGGATAATGATAATATATTCTTCATTAATGAGAAGAAAAAGGACATGTAGCATTGTTTGGCATTTTTTTTTATAAAATGCATAATTCTAACAAAATAGTTACTTGCACATTTTGCAGAATTAGGGGGGGTGTAAACATATCAGTTCAGTTCATAATGAATATTCAATAAATGGTAGAAGGAGAGGGGGCTTCCAGCCATGATAAAGAGGCCAAAGGTTAGAATATCAGTGTTGGTAATGAAGAGAAAAAATCCAATGGACACCAGGCCAGAGGGGAGCAAGAAACATTGATAGAGACTGTGACAAGCCTGAAAATAGAAGTGCATAGTTACAAAGCATACAATGAGAGACTGATAAGAGAAAAAAATAAGATAAATTCTCAAGTGACTCAAATATTAAATAAGTTTTAGAGGCAAACAAAGAATGGATCAAACTTGAAACAGGAGGTAGAGGGAAGATTTCATGAAAGAAGAGATGACTGCAGAAGAAATGGTTATTCAAGAAGTGCTAGCATACCTCATAGACATCACTCACCTTCCTACTCAACAAGGAAATTTTATGAATCTAGAGATTCCCTAATTAGTCCAGAGGCGTCTCCTATTAGGCAACAAAGAAGAAGACATGAATTGGACAGTTTCCAAAGAGAGCCAAGGAAGCTTAAGCCACCATCCTTTGATGGTGAAAGAGAAAGGGAAGACGATGTTGAGGCATGGTTTGTTGGACTCGGGAGGTATTTTTAATTGCATAAATACTCATCAAACCTAAAATCTAGAATTTCCACATACCATTTACATGGTAAAGCTGCTATGTGGTGGGATCAACTGAAGCAAGTTGAGCACATTAATGACAATAGGATCACTTGGAAGCAGTTGAAGAAATATTTTCAGAAGGAGTACCTTTTAGAGAAATTCTAATCAAGAAAATGCAGGAGTTCTTCAAACTTAGGTTGGGAAGCATGACCATGACAAAGTATGAAAATAAGTTTGTGGGGCTACTAAAGTATGTGGGGTTTATAAAATATGAGAAGGTGAAAGTACAAGGGTTTTTGAGTGGATTTCCATTCTTTTATAAAGAAAAGATTCAATATGATGAAACTAGGACTTTGACTGAGACCATTAGGAAGGACAAGTACCTGTATGAGCAAGGAAAGGGTAGAGAGTCTTTGCAAAAATCTTGGAAGGATAGGAAGAAGGAGAAATCTGATCAGAGGAGGAAGGGATTCAAACCTCCTTTCAATAGAAATATCCCTAATAAAAATCATCAATACCAGTATGCTAAGGATGAATCCAAGAGGGAAGACTCCTTGGGAAAAAGGGGAAGACCACCAATCCAATGTTGGGGATGCAAAGAAGATCACTCGTAAAAGGATTTCCCTCATCGAAAGGACAAATTGAATACTATGCACAACATCCAAGAGGATACAATAGTAGAAGACATGGGAAGAATATATGCAACCTTAGATGATCGAAAAGAAGAATACCAATCCAATATGATCGAGGTGGAAGGTAAGATCATTAATCATCCTGTTGATATTTTAATTGATTCAGGAGCAAGTCATTGTTACATTGATCCTAAAATAGTGGATAGATTACATTTGGAGAAAACTAAGATTGAAAAATCAAGTTTGGTTCAGCTAGCCACTGGAACCAAAAGGAGAATCCATGATATGGTCAGAGTTTGTTCCATAAGTCTTAATGTTGTGAATACTAATTCTGATCTAAATATTATACCATTGGGATCTTATGATATTCTAATTGGAATGGATTGGTTGGATAGGAATCATGCTATCCTAGACTGTCATAACAAGAAATTTACATGTCTTGATGAAGAAGGAAAATAGAGCACTGTGAAAGGAGTTCCAAGACCCATCTCTATAAGGGATATTTCATCCTTACAACTAAAGAGATGTTTTAGAAAATGATTTCAATTGTATGCATCCCATGTGGAGGAGCCAAAAAAGAAAAATGGGCCAAGCCTTGAAGAATTTTCAGTACTACAAGAATTTGACGATGTATTCCAAGAAATACCAAGGTTTCCACCAAAGAGAGAGATAGATTTCTCTATTGATTTAGGGCCAAGATCTTCCCCAATATCAAAAACACCTTACATAATGATTACACTAGAAATTCAGTTGGAATACTTGTTGAAGAAAGGGTACAATGTCCAAGTGTTTCACCTTGGGAAGCACCAATACTCTTTGTCATTAAGAAGGATGGGACCTCGAGGTTGTGTATTGAATTTCGATAGCTGAATAAATCCACTGTAAATAACAAGTACCCTCTACCCAGAATTGATGACCTATTTGATCAATTAAGAGGGGAAAATATATTTTCAAAGATAGACTTGAGATCAGGGTACCATCAAGTAAGAATCAAGGAAAAATACATCAATAAGACTTCCTTTAGAACTAGGTATGGGCATTATGAATTTGTAGTGATGCCATTTGGATTGTCCAATGCAACGACTGTCTTTATGTACTTAATGAATGGGATATTCATAAATTATTTGGATAAGTTTGTCATAGTATTCCTGGTAGACATACTTTTCTATTCCAAGTTAGAGGAAGAGCATGAACATCACCTAAGATTGGTATTGCAAGTGTTGCAGGAACATTAGTTGTATTCCAAACTTAGTAAGTGTTCTTTTTACCAAGAACAAATCCATTACTTGGGACACATTATTTAAAAACAATGTATGGCAGTGGATCCAGAGAAGATTGAAGCCATTAGAGGATGTCCAAAACCCAACAATGTTTCAGAAGTTAGATCTTTTATGGGATTATCTGGTTACTCCATAATATTTATAGTAGGGTTCTCTAAGATTTCTCATCACATCACTTCTTTGAAAAAGAAGGGAATTAAATTTGAATGGACATCTGAGTGTGAAGAGAACTTTAATTTGTTGAAAGAATTACTTACTAGTGCACCTGGTTTAAAGATCGCTGACCCAAATGAAATTTTTGTGGTATGTACAGATTCATGCAAGGAAGGACTTGGTGGATTCCTCACTCAAAATGGACATGTAATTGGTTATGAGTCCAAAAATACTAAAGAACATGAGAGGAACTATGCCACACATGAATTGGAACTTGCTGCGATTGTTCACGCATTGAAGATGTGGAGGCATTATCTCATGGGGAAGAGATTTGAATGAAGAACATACCACAATGGTCTGAAATATATTTTTGAACATCCAACTTTGAATGCCAGCCAAACGATATGGATGGAATTTTTAATTGAATACAATTTTGACATCAATCATATCAAAGGAAAATAAAATAAAGTTGTTGATGCACTTAGTAGAAGAGTACATCTCATGCATGCTACAACTGTTAGTATTCATCAATCAGATTTAAAGAGAAAAAATTTAGATGTTGTTGTTACAGATCAACATTACCTATAGGTAAAGGAAAGCTTACAACAACAAAATGTACAACAAAAAATTAAAGAATATGAGATTAAGGAAGATGTATTGCTTATGCATAAAAATAGAATTTATGTTCCTAGTTCTAGAGAACTTAGGAATTTGGTATTAAAAGAAATGCATAATGTTCCAAGAGGAATCTTATGCTGAATAATTTATGTGTCAAAAATATTGAGGTCTTCATATGACCAAGAAAAAACATCAACAAATTCCTTCATGAGATTTACATAGCTTCTCCTTTGCTCTTCTGACAATGTTGTAGAGAGTTTTATAATATTTGGATTGGTATCAGTCCCAATATTACACTCAACAACATCCTTTTCTTGGTTTTGAATTGAAGACTTCTTGGAGACATCATTACTGTCAAAGAGAATTTCAAGGGTTACTAGAACCTTTGGAATATTGTTTGTCTTCAATTCTACAATCTTATGAATTGTAATTTTATCCTTAAGAAGGACATCAATTTGAATTTCTACATCATCATCCTCATTTTCTTGATCAATAGAGATTGAAAAAAAATCACCAACAGTTTTAATAAACCTCTTCAATTCATGGTCATCATTGAATACCTACCAATATTTGATGTTATCTAGGATGGAAGGCCTATTCCTTACTTCAATTTTATATCTCAGATCTAAGAACATAGGAGTCTTGAAATTACTAGCTGGCAGGGCTAAAGAATATGATTGTTGGTTTAGATTTCACTGGACAAAATTTATATCAAAAGCTAGAAATAAGTTTTAAACAAGGTGGCATATCTCATTTATGTATTACCCCTACCTTTGGTGTTTTGTCTAATAAATATTCTTGATTTGATGAATAATTAATTATGAATCTCCAAAAAAAATATTTTTGTCAATTCCCATATCCTTTTTAGCTCTTAATCCCAACAATAAGGCCTCATATTCTACAATATTGTTGGTGGTGTCAAATTCTAATTTCTATGACAGAGGTGTAACTTCCTTGGAAGGGGAAATGAACACAACCCCAACACCAGATCCTTCTTTTTGAACTAGAACCATCAAAGAACATATTCCAAATTGCATGTTCCACATCCTTTGTTTGATTATCCATGGATATGATTGCTAATGATTCAAGAGCATCATCACTAATATGAAATATGGATGATCCAATTTCATCTTCAACTACATAAATGGGGTCATTTCATGGATTTTAATGATCACTTACAAGATGGGCTAGTCTGACTGTAAGGTCCATCTGTTAGGTCCATCTGTAAGGATCCTCTTACCTTTCTATCCCAAGATTTGGATATCAGCATGTCAAATTAGGTGGTATATGATCCACTACCACATCCATAACAACTCTTTTCATAGGTAGTTGAGACAAGGTAACAACCAGATCTTTGATAACCCCTAGACATTTAACTCTTTTAGAATCAAAGTAATATAGGTCTTGGTAGGGTTTTGTAATTTCAAGACCTAATTCATCCATGACTACCTTGGGCATAACATTGTGTGAGGCTACATAGTCCATAAGGAAGTTATGCAAAATTTTCTCATGAATGTTCAAGGATATGTAAAATGGAGGTGAAGCATTAGATCTATATTCAATATGAGGTCCTACAATGATGGCAGGATTTTCATCTTCCAATTTTATTGCATCTGAAGAAATGATAGAAGAAGGAGGTTGCAAGACCTTCAATATTAATTTTTCAAAAACTTCATTTTTCATTAGTTCCACCAAAGGTACATGAATTTTTATCTTATTAATTTCATGCTTGAAATTAAAAGGATGTAGCTATTTTTCTATTTCCTTTACCTTTGGGGCAACAATATTGTTGGGTTTTTGAGGTTGATCTAATTTTTTCCTTGTATATTTAGTTGGACCTTGCTTGGCTGAGACATTAGCCTTTTTATTCTGAACTGGTGTATTCTCCTTTGGTTCACTTAAACTAGGCCTTAGATCATATTTCTTCTGAGGTTCATTATGAAAAAATTATTCTTCTTCACCATTTTCAAACTTTCCTAATATTAGAGAGTCTTCATACTCCTGTTGAGTTAGATGAGTAGAAGGAATTTCAACATTAGTTAAAAGGACTATTGAATTTTCTTCAATATCAATAATTTCCTCTGTCTCTTCAACTGCATTATTATGAAAAGGTGGCACAATTCTTTGATCATCTTGATTTCTTCTCTCTCTCTCTCTCTCTCTGCATAGCCTGATGATAATTATGTGGTCTTCTAAACTAATTGGGGTTTCTATTCCCACCTTATTGAACTGGTCTATTTGGTTGCTTAGCTTCCAACTTCAGTCTATCCATTTTAGATGTCAATGTCTTCAACATTTTGGCCATTTCTTCAATCTTAGGATCGGATGTTACTGGATAAGAAGAAGATGGGAAATATTCTTTCTGTTTATTTTTATCTTTGTTAGACTTTGACTTCAGTCTCTAGGCTTCCAAAATATTTGATTCCACTTCAATGGTAGCCTCCTGCATCAAACTCAACCTAGCAGATCTTCTTTCTCTTAACAACAAAGAAAATTCAACATCAAATGCATTAACAAAGGTAATTTTTGTAGAAGTTTCTATGGGTTTAATTTCATCAGGAATTTTACTCTACATTTTATTAAATATGAAATAGATTCACCATTATTTCTTTTCAAATCCCCAAATTAAGTAATATAGTACAATTATTCCTTTTTGTCTCCCCACTGTTTCAAAAAGGCTTTATCTAAAGCATCAATATCTGCAATAGAATTGGCAGTAAGACCTCTGAACCATTTCCTTACCTCCCCATCCAAACATCTGTGTGTTAAACATTGAAATTGTCTACAAAGCTATATAAACATTCCAAACGTTCTTCAGTTATGACCTCTCCTTCTCCATTAAACCTAGGAAAATATTTCATATAGTCTCCATCTAGGAAATCATATAAAACTTGGGGAAACACCAGGGGTTGTAATACCCTGGTTTTGAGCCTCGTATCAAATAATGTATTTTGTTAATCTATGAAAGACCAGAGTGCCCAAATAATTGAAAGAGGCCAGTGTGCCTAGGAAATGTAATGTTTTGATCATTATTAATAATAAATACATCATCGGTTGCTAGATGGACAAGGAAAATAGTTATAGGGGGCTATAATTCAACAAGAGAGGGGGATTGAGGGGATAGGTATTTATTTTATATTTTATTTACCCATTTTTTATTTAATGGAGAATAACAGTTACATGAGCTTCTTGGGGGGAAGGCCATGTGGTTCCTTCATTCCAAGAAATACATAAACCCATCTTTGGTCTATTGTGGGGGTTGATTCTTCTTCACTCATTCACTCACTCGCTCATTGTTGATTGTTCACACCTTTCCTTCTGTTCTCACTCCACTAACTATTTCACCCACTTGTCTTTCTGCATTCAAGTTTTGGCTTGGGAAAGGAAAACTAATTGTTGGACAAGAGCCATGATTGTGTTGGATGTAAATATTGTTGGTGTATTCCAGCAATGAATTAGTGCCTGGATGTATAAGATGCTTTGGCATCTGTTCAATTTTTCTCACAACTGCGAATCATGAGAGTCCCAACATGGAGATTCTTGACCAGAGGCAATGGATCCCTGGAAGGAGATGGAAAACCTGAGGGAATATGTGGCATAGAAGGGGGTCCATTCTCTTAGATTGTGCAGGCTGGGTAGAAGAGAGTTGGTGTACTTGGATTGATGTGGTTGCTAAAAAGACTATGAGATATTGAGTGCTGACTGGTTTGGGAAGCCGAGTGACACTCTGGAACTGTCCTTGTGGGTTCATAGCCTTGGCTTGGGGGTGACATTGTTGTTGAGACTTGGAAAAATAATGTTTATGGTTGGGTGGAACATCCTTGGTTTGCAGCCAATTGGTGATTCGTTTCATTAAAGATAAGTGCTCTTTGTTATGGTTTCATTTACCTGTGTATTTACTCCATTGTGTAGTTATTTGTCTATGAAATTCGTATCTATAATATGCATGTTTGATGGTTATTATTATGCATGACATATGTCTCATTTATTTATGTTATGGCAAGAATATTTAAATCTGCATGTGAATATTTCACGCCCCTTTATTAAGTAAATATTTGATCTTAACTCGAGATAAGTCCAAAAGCGGGCTTGAAGTGGCGTGCCCGACCTGTGAGTGGTTGGGTACGTTACAGATTGGTATCAAAGCTTCAAGTTGAAAAACCAGACTGGTATGGTCCATAATTGTTGGACAAGATATTATGGTTAAGAATGATTATGTCCTTGAAATATTAAATCTTAGGAGAGATAGCATTGTAGAGATCGCGTAGAAGCGAGAGTGTCATGCAACCAGATATCCTTTGTAAAGGATCGTAGAATCGTGACCATTCCCTTTTGAATCCGGGAGTGATCACCACCATGGAATCAAGGAGTTATGGATCCTTAGATAAAAAAGAAGGTGGATGAGGACCATCAGATAAAGGTGAAACCAGAGGCTGAGAGAGATTCAGTCACATCTGCCAGATCAAACTTGTCAATCGCCAGTCATTGATAGAAGCCGAGCAGGAGATGATAAAATATGGAACTTCGCTGCTTCGGTGATTATGGGAGAAAGGAAGAAGAGTGAAAAGGATGAAGTTGTGAAGTCTCTCCAATTGTTCGATCTGATAGGAGGCTCAGGTGAAATCTAAGCCGTTAGTCAGGGTCATCAGACATTGACCACTTCGTGAAGTTTAACTCTAGGAAAATCAAACCCTTTTAGAACTGCTATAACTCAGAGTCCTGGAGCGCCAAAGTCCTGAAGTCCCATCGATCGTTAGATCAAGGGAAGGAATTCAAAAGTAATGATGACCGTTGGATATAGAAATGGTGGAAGGATAATGAAGTTTCGAAACTTCAAAACTTCACCACTCCGACGATTATTGGAGAATGGGAAAAGCCCCAAAGTGATGAAACAATGAAGTGTAAAGCAATTTTCGTGAAATCACGTAGGCCATCTGATCTGGGGTAGAGAATGTGTATCGTCCATTTTATGGATGACGCGTTGTAGGCCATGTGGAAGGGGTGCTATGTGGGGACACATGTCACCCATATTCAGTACTTTTTGGACCCCAACCTATTCATTTTTTAGTGACATGTGGCATTCATTCCATGGGTACACATCACCATAGGTGACATTAGCATGCCATGTCATATCCAGGAGTATGGCCTCCGGGGGTGTCCAATGCCTCTACTAGTGAAAGTGTCGAAGTCCTGGAGCAACGAACTCAAAAGGATTGTTGATATAAGATCCCTTTCAGTACCTTTCTCAACCATTAGATTGAGAAATGGAAGGATGACATAATCACTTCAGAAGGTATCACTCCAGGGGAGTTGAACAACTCAGGAGTGGAAATTTCCCAGAGTCTCGTAGCGTCGAAGTCCCAAATTTATTAAGGACCATCCATCCCAATGCTTGATTAAGTCTTATCCATCAGATTATACAATGGAAGGATAGGGTAAGTACTTTGGTGGGCATCACTCTGGGGGATTTGAGCGACTTGGCAGTTGTAATGTTTCAGAGTCTCGGAGCTCTGAAATCCTGAATTGATTAAGGGTTGTCCATCCCAATGTCTTATTAAGTTGCAACCGTTGATCTAGTTGAAGCCTCCAGATGGGGAAAGACCTTCCATTCAATGATAGATTAAATCTTGACCATTCGATCTACTAGTAGAGTTATGGGAAGGGTTTCAGCGAAGTTTAACTATGGGAGAAATTGAAAGATTGAAATGGAAAATAGCTAAAGGCCAAATTTTGGAGGACTTGGTCCCAACGTCGATCTCATGAAAAAGTAAAGGGGGTAAATTAGAGGCGCTAAAGAGTGAATGTGGTCACATGGAAAGTGGTTTGAAGGAAGCACCTTTGTAGAATTTGAATTTTGTATTAGCTAAAAGAGATGTGGAATTTTTCGACAAGATCCTGTTGCAAAAAAAAAAGGGGTTGAAAGTGATTTTTTTTAGAAAGACATAACTTTCAGCTTAGATATCGAATTGGGGCAAGATTATAATCATTGGGAAATATGATTTAGAGGATAATAACATTGAATTGTTATAATATGGATAATGATAATATAACCTTCATGAATTGAGAATAAAAATGACCCGTAGCATTGTTTGGCAAGTTTTTTAATATGCATAATTCTAACAAAATGGTTGCTTGCACATTTTAGAGAATTACGGGGGTGTAAACATATCATTTCAGTTCAGAATGCATATTCAAGAAATGGAAGAAGGAGAGGGAGTTTCCAACCATGATAAATAGGTCAAAGGTCATAGTATCAGTGTTGGTAATGCATAGACATAATCCAACGGACACCAAGCCAAAGGGGAGAAAGAAACATTGATAGAGAATGTGAGAAGCCTAAAAATAGAAGTGCAGAGTTACAAAGAAAACAATGAGAGACTGATAAGAGAAAAAAAACAGATAAATACTCAAGTGATGCAAAGCTTAAATAAGTTGTAGAGGCAAACAAAGAATGGATCAAACTCGAAATAGGAGGAAGAGTGAAGAGGTTATGAAAGAAGAGATGACCGAAGAAGAACTGGTTATTCAAGAAGTGCTAGAAGAACTCATAGACATCACTCACCTCCCTATTAAGCAAGGAAATTTTATGCATTTGAAGAATCCATAAGTATTCCATAGGTGTCTCCTGTTAGGCACCAAATAAGAAGACATGAATTGGACAATTTGCAAGGAGAGCTGAGGAATCTTAAGCCACCATCCTTTGATGGTGAAAAAAAAAGAGAAGACAATGCTGAAGCATGGTTTCTTGGACTTGAGAGGTATTGTTATAGCAAAATTTTCTTTATCCCATGAAACTTGCTTAGAGGGCCTTTCCATTTCCCTATGCAGACTTGAACTCCCCTTTTGCACTTCCCAGAGCCAAAATATCATATTTTTCCACATAGACATGCCCTACAATTTAGACAACATGCATATACGCAGGTTTCACCACTACAACCCATGTACATCGATTTTGGTGCTCAAAATTAAAAATTGTGTCAGATTTCCATGTCATGTCACGATATCCATGATCCTTGACCTTCCATATACTAGAAACGTTCTGAATCGGCCCTTAAGTTCCATTTGAAGGATATAAATTGGGCCATATCCAAACCATGGAAGAGGAGAGAATTCAAATTTTGAGAGAAAAGATACTCTGGAGAAATTTTCACTTCACATCGAGTCTGCATGCCTTTGTCCTTTAAAGTCTGAACACATTGTTCAGCCCCCAAGATCTTCCCTTTTTGATGGAGAACCTCATTGTCTCTCTTATATGAGCTTGCCTTTGGTGGAGGATTGAAGTAGTGGAGGCCCGAATGGAAGGGACTTAGTTTCTCGATTCCGAGACATGCCAGAACGAAAGTTTGTCACTTATACACTTATGTTGATCATTTTTTAATAGAAATACTCTTTTCTCATCCAATTGATGTCTTGCAAATATTTGAATTATTATTCCATGGGTGTATTTGTTATGAATGTTAATGGATTATGTTATTGCATGTGCTAAAAGGATATATTATCACCATATTCTTGCGTATCTTGGTTGTTGAGGACAAGTTGCAGGGATAAATCTTTGAGTCACGTGCTCAACTGTGGTCTTCATCGAACGTCTAGATGAGGTAGGTGTTTTATCTTGTCTTTTTAGCATTTTCATTTAGATAACATACTTGGGATTAGAGTTGATTTCTGCAGATATTTTGTCTATTGTGGTTTACCCCATGCCATAGAGTGATTTTCCTCATAACATGTATTTTCAATTGCATAACTATTCATCAAACCTAGAAGCCAAAATTGCCACATACCATTTACATGGGGAAGCTTCTATGTGGTGGGATCAACTGAAGAAAGTTGAGTAGATTAATGAGAGTAGGATCACTTGGAAGAAGGTCAAGAAATATTTTCAGAAGGGGTACCTTTTAGAACACTTCTATGACAAGAAAATGTAGTTCTTTGAAATTAGGTTGGGAAGCATGACCATGGTAGAGTATGAAAAGAAGTTTGTGGGGCTGATAAAGTATGTGGGGTTTATAAAATATGAGAAGGTGAAAGTACAAAGGTTTTTGAGTGGACTTCCATCCTTTTATAAAGAGAATATTCAATATGATGAACGCATGAATTTGAATGAGACAATCAAGAAGGATAAGTACCTATATGAGCAAGGAAAACTAGAGAATCCATGTAGAAATCTTGGAAGAATAATAAGAAGGAGAAATCCAATCAGAGGAGGAAGGGATTTAAACCTCCTTTCAATACAATATCCCTAATAAAAATCATCAATACCAATATGCTAAGGATGAATCCATGGGAGAACACTCCTTGGGAAAAGGGGAAGACCACCAATCCAATGTTGGGGATGCAAAGAAGATCACTTGTACAAGGATTACCCTCACATAAAGGATAGAGTGAAGACCATGCAAAACATCCAAGAGGCTACAACAGTAGAAGACATGGGAAGAATATATGTAGCCTTAGATGATTGAAAAACAGAGTACCAATCCAATATGATCGAGGTGGAAGGTAAGATCATTAATTATCGTATTGCTATTTTTATTTATTTAGGACCAAGTCATTGCTACATTGATCCTAAAATAGTGGATAGATTACATTTGGAGAAAAGTAATCTTGAAAAATCAAGTTTGGTTCAACTAGCCATTGTAACCAAAAGGAGAATCCATGATATGGTCAGAGGTTATTTCGTAAGTCTTAATGGTGTGAATACTAATGATGATCTAAATATTATACCATTGGGATCTTATGATATTATAATTGGAATGGATTGGTTGGAAAAGAATCATGCTATCCTAGATTTTCATAATGAGACATTTACATATCTTGATGAAGAAGGAAAACATAACATTGTGAAAGGAGTTCCAAGAACCATCTCTATAAGAGAGATTTCAGCCTTACAACTAAAGAGATGTTTCAGAAAAGGATGTCAATTATATGCATCCCATGTGGAGGAGCCAGAAAAGACAAAGGTATTGGCCCTTGGTTATGGAAGCAAGCAAAGATTAAGGGAGAAAAGGCCAAATACGAGCTGCGTTGAAGACACAGTGACTGATACTGGGTCGAAGTGAACAAAAGAGCAGGAAAGACGAAGCGAAGTAAGAGAAAGAAAGTTGTTGGACTAGGAGATCGAGGATGACAGATCAGAAAGGAAGAGGGATCGTGGACAACTTAGCAAGCAAAAGAAGATGTCAATAGATTCTTTGGAGCACCGCATGTGAAGGAAGGAAAGAAAGGCTGGCGAAGCCCTGAAAATGCGGGTCAAGTTGACCTAGGGTTTTGGTATCTGTTATAACCCTAATTTGCACCAGACATGCTTACCTGTCATAAAGCCATATCAGATTCCTTCTTTTCTAAAACACTACTGAACAACTCTTCTTAAAAACCCCTTTTATAAAGGCCCATGCACCCTGCTCCATTATTGCACACGTGTACATGCTAGCTGACCCAAGACAACCCACATGTACCTACAAAAGCATGAAAAAAGGAAAATTGTTGACGAAACACACATCTTTGGGAAAGTTAACTAAACCTTTCAGCCATGCATGGACGGTCATTCGACCAAATACCTATCTCCTTCTAGCCTATAAAAGAAGGGGTAGGGGTCCCATTTGAAAGGAGAAGAATCATAGGAAAGAAACTATACCCGATTGAGCATTCCCTTTGTCCCAACCTTTAGCCATCCTTGTGCAAAGAGAAGTATAGAGAAAAGCAGTTAGAAGACAGTGGAAGAAGATCCTAGGACCAGGATTGAGGAGTAGTAGCAGACTTTATCATTGTAAGGTATCATTGTGAAGTTAATAAAAGAATTGCTTTTCTCGTCCCACCATATGAGATTGTCATTATTTGAATATTGATTGTATGATTGATTAAATATCTAACCCATTGGTTCATAGATCAAATGCATGTGGATTTATTTGCTTATCTTTTGTGAATGTAGGTCAACATTGGGAGGAGAGTTGCAACCAAAGAATGACCAAGCGCAAAAAGGGATTGACATCAAACACGAAAAATAAGGTACGTTAACTTAATATATTGAGCCTTGTATTTGCATATGAGCAATGGGGATTTAGGCATGGGATGATGGTAAGAAGTAAGAATATTTAGGTCATTTGTGCATGCATGATAAAAAACCTTAGTGCTAGTCTATAGGAGGGATTTCCCACCCACAACAGTATCTAGGGTTTTGACACCTAGGTTTCAACCTAAGGGTGTCCGAGAGATATTGTAATGTATAAATATAGATCGAGAGGAGTAAGAAAGGGGTTGTTATTGGTGGAGAGTTCATAGTTACTATTGAGTGATCGTTGTTGTGTGAGAGAGAATTGTTGAGTGCAAGAGCCTTATGGTATTGTAAGATCTTCAGTTGGGTGCTAAGATCAACCCTACAACTGGGTGGCCAGGGAGGGGAGAGAAAGAAAGAGAAGAAGAGAATATCTGCTAGCTAAGAACGTAGATAAGAACTGTATGCTTCCATCTTAATATATTATAAAGCACAGTTCTATGGACATAGCCCTAGGGAGAGGGTGAATGATGTATATTTGTGTCATGTGTGATTGATGTTGTGTTCTCTGTCATTTGATATGCTACTATTGTGATATTGTGTTAGATCTGAAATATAACTTGCGCAATAGGTTTAAGGAAGATAAAGAATAACTAGGTGGCTATGTGTTTTTACTGTGAATCCACTTTTCATTCCTTCTAGTTGTAGAAACATGTGTCCTGCAACCCCCTATAGCTACTTTGGGTGAGACTGCATCTTCTTTGCAAGTGTTTATAAAAGGGCCAATAGTTAGGGCTTGTTGGTGCGTTGTTAGAGCTAAACCCTAGGTCTGCCCCTGTGCCAACAAATGGTTCCGTTGCCGGAACCAGAATTTTCTTGAGGGAATGCAAGGTGGTTTCCATTGAAGACAAAGATTCAAAAGTGGATAGAAGATCAAGAAAAGGACTTCGTTGAAGCATAGAACAAGAAACCTAATATTAGTATAAAGGATTGGTTGGGAAGATATATATTTACTGATATACATGAGATTTTCTTTGGAGGAATCCATCAGGAGCTATATGAGTGGCTAGCTAGGTTAGGAGATACCCAATTCGAAGCAGACTCAGACCACCTGTGGTTTGGACGTCGACGCTGATCAATAAGGTCAAGAGAGTTGATAAAATCGTGTCAAGATAAGTATATCATTGGTTTGATAGTACCATTGAAGGGTATATCACTGATTTTGTTGTTGATACTGTGGAATCATATAGCCAAGCAGAGAGATATTTCTTTAAGGGACCTAGAGGAATTTTTTTACATTTTCTGAAATTTAAGATCAAGATGCTATTGCATGAGAAGAACATCTTGAAGATACAATAATTAGTTAGATTGGAAGAGATAATGTTCAAAAATTCATACAACGACAATGACACAGAGGCTGGACATGCACGCAGTGGGAGAGTGTTCAGAGAAGTTCACCTCGTGAACCTGTTTAAGCAGAAATACGGAGACAAAGGGTTTTACAGTGGAGAAGAGGTAGATCTGAAAGATGAAGAGTATTCAAAATTTTCTAGGATAGAGGAACCTCACTGAGAAGAGCCAGAATCTTCTGAAACTGCGCCGACTATTGAAGTAAGTACTATTAGTACTCTGGTTGTTTCAACAATGTTAAGTAACCAGAGTAACCTAAGTCATTAGAACGCTTAGAGAACTGTCACTAGTAGTCTACCACATACTTAGTCAGGAAACCTAGGAAGATATATGGTAGATGAGATGAGGTTACCCACCTTTAGAGGAGATGGATCTGAAGATCCCGATCAACATTGGTTTCTATGTGAAGATGTGTGGAGTATTAAGAATATTACCGACGAAGCTGTCAAATGAGCTCAGTTCAGTACTACCCTAAGATATCACACACTGAGATGGTACACGAAATTCATCCAAGGAGTTGCACCTAAACTGTTGAATGCCATTAAGACTGCGCTAATTGACGAATTCAAGAAATCTAAGTCAGAGTGGCAGTGCATTACAGAACTAAAAGAAATCAAGTAGAGAACAACTGAACTTGTGTGGGATTTTGATCAGAGATTTAAGACCTTAACAGGCCATTTGATTTTTCAGATCCCAGATGAGAAGAACAAGGAATGGTTCATTGCTTCCCTCTTACCACACATCAAAGCTCCTCTGATGCAACATAAGATTGATTCATAAGCTGAGGCATTGGATATTGCTATGAAGTTAGAATCAACCCCTATGGGAGAATCCAACTCAGGTATGAGTCAAATCTTGAGTCAACTAACTAGTTTGTCTCTATAGGTCGAAGATATGAAGAAAGACAAGGGAAAAGATAAAAGAGAATACATCTGGTGTATCAGATGCAAATCAGAAGTCCATGACAAGGAGCATTGTCCCCTATTTCATGAATACTTGGCCTCTGGAGCTTCGTTCCCTTTGAAGAAAGTTACCCTACCCTGGTGCGAGGTATGTAGAAATAGACATCGCCCCGGTGAATGTTATTATCTGCAAAAATATGTCTAGACACCCACAAATCTGTATTTCACGTTCTGTAATTCGGTAGGACACGATGACAGGGATTTTAGGGCTTACAATCTCATGCATGAAAGGTCGAGCGATATATACAAAATTCAAGGCAAAGTACAACAAGAAGGAAACAATTCATAGTATAATTCCCTTGTGAGAGGAAACTTCAACCCTCGTGGTGGATTCTGAGGAAGAGTAAGAGGAGGAGGTATGGGTCAAGGTCGAGGATAGATCATCTGTTATAACTGTGCACAACCAGGACACTTGTAAAGGGACTCTCAGAACCCTTATACTACTTGCAGCTACTACAACTCATTCGAGCATGTTATTGAGGAATGTCCAACATTGCTAGCTAAGCTTCAGGAGAAGAGAGGAGTAAACTGACAAATAAAACTAATCAAGGTAGAGCCTCGCAGAGAAGATTCTAGAGTCATTGTTATCACTAGAGGATGCATTATTACAGGAGAAGACATAGTGACCCAAGGAAAGATGATTCAGATTTATGTAGGAACACAATGAAATACAGAAATACACATAAATGCAGAGATGCAGTGGAAATAAGACTTCACTTCATTAATAACAAATGACTGAAATATGCTTACAGACAGAATGGAAATAAACTAGCTAGGGCACTGGTAGCTTATCTCTGAGAAGAGATGTGGCTGCTACTCGCATCCATGAGAAGATGATTACAATGAGGCTCTAGAGGCCTTTTTACAATAGACGATAATGCCAAAAGTCATAGACATCCAAAAACCTAACCCTAGGAGATGAAGCGCCAAAAGTCATGTGGGCCCCGTTTGGGTAAGTTAGTACACCAACTTCCCGGGGTCGTAACTTTTGCATACGATCTCCGTTTTAAGCATGTGATAGCTCGTTGGAAAGGTATCATCGAGGATATTCATTTTGGGGGCTCAATAATGCCTTCAAATATCATTGAGAACCTATATCTCAAAAAACCTTCATTTAGGCCCTCAAAATGGCCCTGGAAGTTAAAACCTGCTAAAAATAGTAAATTGCCAAAATTGCCAGAAAACTGTTTTGAGCCAGTCGGAAAAGGTGGGTGGCCACCGATATCCACCTGGATCAATCCTCCCTCCTTAGCAAGCAATGGTCCCCATTGCATTGAGTTCCTCCATGAGATGATGAAACTTCTGCTGAACTTGGTCCCTGGTGAGCCATTTGCCTTGGTGAAGGAGTTGGCCTGCTTTGACAACTCGATATAGCGGTATCCTTTGTTTTCGGGTGTGCTTGATCTGTGTATCCATGATCTGATCAGTTATGGATTTTTCCATACAGTCTGGATTTAACTCTGTTGGTGTGAGTTGTTCTTCCATGTCGGATGTGTCTAGTAGAGGTGGAAAGTAGGGCCGAAGGCGATCCACATTGAACACTGGGTGCAGACCAAGGAATGGTGGAATGCTGAGCTCAAAGGCATTTTCCCCTACAGCCTTGGTGAGGGTGTACGACCCATATCGAAGCAGATGAAGCTTGCGGTGGGGTCCAGCGAGGCGCTCCTTTTGCAAATGCAGCCACACTTTGTCGCCCACTTGGAAGTTGTGAGGCATCCGGTGTTGATCATGTCGTTGCTTGTACTTAGCATTGGCTTTGTCCAAGATTTCATGAACCTATTGGTGGATGTGTTGAATGTGCTCAATGAAGTTGTTTGCCTTATCCAACTCAGACTAGACATGAGCTGAATCTTCCTGAGTAGCCACAAATGGCATGGCTATGTCAATG
>JASDQU010095309.1:0-13726 GCA_032191745.1 Picea mariana | reverse complement strand
CCATCAACTTAGCTTCCATTGAATCCATCTTAGTATCCAACTTAGCTTCCATTGAATCCATCTTCTTTTGTAGTTCATTTAAGTCCCTACACATTTCTTCACCTTCATCAAGAGTCCAATTAGGATTTTCTAGAGGCTTGTTTGGTGTAGAAGGTCCCTTTTTTGGTGGCATGTTGGCCAAGTATCACTTTTGAATCTTGATTTTGAGGCGGTTCTGCTAGAAAATATTTATTATGTTCTATCTCCCAAGTTTTGGCCCTTCTATGTATGAAACTTTCTTTTAGGTATTTCTCTGATATTTCTTCTCTGCAATGCCATAGGTCTGATCAAAATTGGATGTGATAAGTGGAATTTATGGTAACTTCCTCACAACTTGCCGATTTTTGGCCTTTCCAGGAGATCTCACTTGTATTGCATGCCCCACACAAAATAATTGATATCAAATTATGAAAATCTCACCCAAAATACTACAGACTGTTCATGATCCAATGAAACTAGTCCCACTCAATTTGGATACTCTAGCAAGAGGTTATGATTGTTTTACCTGGAACACCTTCTTGAGACTAGTCAATAGGACTAGTCAGATACCCTATCTTACACAAGGTGTACCTACAAATTTAAGATGACCCAGAAGATTTTTTTTTTACCACAACTACCTTACTAATTTATGTAAATGGGATCTAGATTTCAGGGTATGAAACATTACATAAACGTTTTTATAGCGAAAATTCCGCAATGAATCATTTTAGGATGATTCAAGAACCCTATCTTGTACAGGCTATATCTCCGAAAGTATAAGGCTTCAGGAGTTGAATTTTGAACCCAACATACCTTGATCCATATATTAAATATTCTCCAAGCCATTCCTTTTGAAACATTGTAGAAAAAAAGTTATAGCTAAAATTCCACGATGTCTCAGATGTAGCAGCGAAACCCCAAGACCTTGAGCTTTGATACCATATGTTAAGAACCAAACATCAATATAGCATAGAAAAACCTCAGGAAAAGTACTCAACGCCTTGAAAAAGAGACAATTTCAGATAATAAGCCTCTTCGAGGGGGCAACCTCCTTTTACCCCACTTAAATGTTCAAGTATAAGATGATTCAAAATGAAAATGTCTCCTTGGTATATATAGGAGACTAGGAGGTATAATTACAACTAATGTCCTAAAGCTGACATAAATAAAATAAAATTACTAATATAATATGCCCCAATTAAGGAGTAATGAGCCAATATTAGGGCTTAACACCCTCACTCCTTGTTATTTTTGTTGCGAGGTAGTGTCTTTCTTTCCTGCATGTGCATCCTTCTTTGGTTCTCCCCCCTTCTTTTGTTGCATCGGCTTCTGTGTTGGTTTCGGTCTTTTGGGCACAAATTTGTCTCCTGCATGTGTCTTGGTTTTCCTTGTGTCCACCTCCATTCCCTTAGGTACTTCTTGATGTAAGACTGGGATATTCCAATTGTCGGGCCAATCTCTCATTGACATTTCTACGTCTTCCTCCGTGAAGCAATATATCAGTTGAATCCACTCCTTTCCTGGATCCCTGCATGCTTGGATCCACATGTTGTGTCTGGATGCCTTGAATTTAGCGATGTACTTGAACTTCACGACCACCCCTGGGGTAATTCACTAAGTATTGACTATTCTCTCCTTTATTTCTGTAAATTACTTGGCGAAGGTACCCGTGTTTTTTATTCTGTGCTTGGGGTCAAATTTGCTCCCCAACGACGTGTATTGTGTTGCGTGACACTGAATTATCCCGCTATAGAAGTATGAATATGGGGGTTCTCTCCACCCCATCAGCGTGATCAACATGAGTAGCTAGGAGTAGTGGAACTTTGTGTCGAGGTCATGTGCATCTTTGTAGTTGTCCATGAATAAGTTGAGAAGGTAAGGGGCCCAACTGAGAAACGTTCCATTCACACACTGCGCTACAGCTGCGACAACCCCGACAAAGAATTCTTCCTTGCGACATTTTCACAACATTTTACAAACCATGAGTTTAGTGGCCATATGTGTCATGGCGTCGCTAATCATTTTGATAATTATGTCACACGAGCCCCTCTCTATCCCATATGTTCTCTTCATTTCTTCAGCGAGTGCCTTGTCCTTGGTTTTGGCATCCAGGTACTACGCAGGGTTCTCACCCATTGACGACATTCCTATGATTGTTATGATTATCTCTACGTCTATGGAGATGGGTTGTTCCATCTAGAGGAATCCTCCATGGAGGACCGCTATCAACTGCTTGATGCATTTGTTCACCTCTTTCCCCCCTCCAAAGTGGGGAATCTCCAATAGGTTGAGGATCCCTGTGTTTTCTAGGCCAACTGCCTATGGCTTTGGTTGTAGGATGGGGTCTCTAAAGGGTCCTAACCCTATGATGTCTAAGTAGACCTGCCATGCAAATTCATGGAATTTTCTTGCATCGGCCACATCATGGTACGAGTACCTTAATTTCTCCACAAAACCTAGTAGTGTTGGCATGGTTTGCACTCCTTCTGGAATGCACAAGAGAACAATTGTTGTGTTAGGTTGCCTGTGTGGAGACCGCGCTAGAGGCTATTTTCCCTTTCATTTTGTATGTTAACTTGAGGACCCCGCCTCCATCTGTCTTCTTTCTACATCAGGGTATGGATGATAAGTGATATCCTCTACCAGACCCTCCTATTACTGTGTGGTTTCAGATCTGGTGTTTTTGGGTACTGATGCCTCTGTCTGCATAGTAGCTTATCCATTTACCTACTGGAATCCTTCAGTCGTCACAGTTTCTGGTGGGATGTCCCTGCACGTTGTTGGCCGAGTCGACTTCCATGGATGACGCGATTAGAATCTGCCTTTATTCCACCACTGGTGTAGGGTCTATGGCTGCATCAACTAGTGAAGTAATTGCATCGACGTTGATGAATTCCTCAGGTTGTCTAGTTTCTTTTCCAGCCTCTACTGCCTCTCATGGTTCCCTGCTACTTCATGTTTTCCTCCCTACTTGGCTCGGTGCACCCATCTATGGTGGTGGAATTGTGGGTACTAGTCGGTTTTTGCTGACTAACTCTTCACTGGTTCACCCTGTGTCAACTCATTTTGGATCTGCGTGCTCTATTTCTCTGCAACTTTACGATTTCACAATGGGTCTTATATTGCCAATGTTTCCCCTTTATATAGGAAAGTCATGAAGATTCTCGGAGAAGTTTACCCAATGTTGATTAATGTAATGGTGCTTTATGCATACTTTTGCATTGAATTTCATAATTGTTGCCAGTTGGCACCTTTTCTTCATAACTGCCATTTTTCAAATTTTTGTGTTTTCTGACCATTGGTCCTTTTTCCAACATGCTGAGTTTTCCAAGTGCGCAGTATTTCGTTTAGCCGTTGCATGTGTACATTTTCCTTTTCATTGTGCTAAGTCCATTTTTGTTGTGCATAGTCTTCTGATGTATGGCATGATAACCTTTTTCTTTTTTTACTATAATACACTATATGCATATCTCTTTACTACGCAGTAACTTTCTAAGTACTAGGAGGTTGATTGTCCCTATATAGTTTTAGTCGACTCCCATTGATCATTACTCTGAGTTCCGTACCTCCTAAATATTTCAACTGTACAACTCCCCCTTCTATAACAGACTTCACTTCATATGGTCCCAACCAATGCATTCTGAATTTTCCTGGGTGCTGAAGAAATTTACTGTCATACACCAAGACTAGGTCTCCCTCCTTGAAACTCTTCCTTTTAATATGTCTATCATGCCAAGATTTGTCCATTGGTTTCTGTACTTCTTGGTGAAATCCTTCTAGAATCCTATATTCTTCCATATACATCAGTTGACTTAGTCTTTCTTGTATTGCGCCTCATTCTGTCATGTTGGTGATTGTTGCCATGCACAGACTAGCTACCAAAAATTATAATGGAACCACTGCTTCTTGTCCATACACCAATCTGAATGGTGTATGTCCTGTCAATTTTTTACATGTAGTCCTGTATGCCCATAATATTTTTGGTATCTTCAAATCCCAATCATACCCATTGACATTGAAGATATTTGTCAATGCATTCTCTAGGATCTTATTAAAGTCTTCCACTATTCCATTTGCTTGAGGGTGATATGGTGTACTCTTTTGATGATATAATTCAAACTCCTCAGTCATAGCCTTGATAGCACTATTGATTGATGAAATGAGTGCCTTGGTCACTCATCAAAATCCTTGGGCATCCAAATCTAGTGATCACTTGCTCAAACATAAAGTGTGTTGTTGTCTTTGCGTTGCAATCTTTTATTGGTGCTTCTTCTGCACATCTCGTTAAGTACTATGTTGCGGTAATGATATACTTTTATACTAACGTCTTTGATGGTGGATTAATTGGTCCCACAAAACATTTTCCCCATTTTTCGAATACTTGCAAGGTTACTTGTAGTCTTAAGGGCATACCATCCAGTCTATTAGGTTTACCAGCCTCTGACATACACCACATCTCTGGTAGTAGTCCTTTGCATCTTTGTGGATGGTCGACCACCATAGTCTTGCACGCAATACCTTTTGCACGATATATTTTCCTGCATAATGTCCTCCAGCTATTCCCTCATGAGCCTCTGCTAGAATCCTAGGCCTCTCATGTTCTAGTACACATCTTCTCGAAATGTTGTTTGTGCCCATATTGTAAAAGTATCCCACAATAAATTGATAGTATGCAGCTTTGACTACCAAGTTTATCTTTTGCACAGTGTTGAATTTTTGTGGCACAGTCCCCGCACTCAAGTATTGAATGATGTCATCAAAATATTTATCAACTACTTGGACTGAAAATAATTGTGCATCAGGGAAGTTGTCCTTTAAATTTGTAGGTTCTTCTCCATTAGCAATATGCAACAGGTGATAGGGTTGTTGGCCCTTGACCAAGTTTTGAGGATTCTTGGTCATGTTTGACCTAATTTTGGGACTTTGACAGGCTGTCGAAGGAAGAGCACAAGACAAAGGGGATATCACGGGATATCGGCCCTTTTTAGGGCACTTTTTGGGATTTGGGATTATGTAATGGGTATGGGGATGTCAACCCATGGGTTTACCCATGCTTAGGCCTATTTTGTGAAGTATAAATAGATGTCTAGGCAATGTAAGAGGTAACAGTTGAAAATTGTCCTAAGTGCTAAGGAAGACCATCTGTGTGATATTAGGATAAGTGCTANAGGCAATGTAAGAGGTAACCGTTAAAAATTGTCCTAAGTGCTAAGGAAGACCATCTGTGTGATATTAGGATAAGTGCTAAGTATGGATTGTAGATGATTTGTGCATACTGTGTGAGACTTGCAAAGCTAAGTGCAAGTGGTTGTAACAAACTGTGGAAGGATTTGTGCTGTAACGCAAGGAAGGAAGATCTAGCAAGGTGCACAGATCTCCTGTCCTATACGGAGTGGAACTTGGATGCTCTGTGCCTGTGATAAGATTGACCTAGATAATAAGAAGAGAAGATTTGGTGGAAATAGCCCTAGGGTGGGGGTGAACCACATACATGATGTGTTTCTTTTCTCTGTGCGATGTATTGATGTCTTTATATGTTTACTTGCTTAGTTCTTTAACATAGATGAATGATAGATAGATAAGTTAATGCTATGTGCGTAATAATATGGATGGATGTTAGATCTGACTTAGATACATGTGCTTAGTGCTTGAATTTTCTATATTTGATATGTTCCATTGTGCTAAGTGTTGTTAGATGCTAGATCTGGTTGAATACTATGATGTGCTGTAATTAGGGTTTAACTTTGTTGTAACTAAGAATTGAATATTGATAAATATAACTGTTGAGTGCTTTGTTAAGTGATTAGAATCACATATCTATGTCCCAGCTAAGGTTGCAGACACTACATTCATGTAACCACCCCTGCCTCTACCTCGGGTGAGACTTCATCTTCTTTGTAGGTGATGCCAAAAGGGTTTGTAGTTAGGGTTTTGTTGGTGCATTGTTGTAGTGTTGAACCCTGGGTCTACCCTTGTGCCAACAAATGGTTCCGTTGTCAGGACTAAAACTGTGATTGCTGGGAACTTAGGAAAAAGAAGCTTTGTACAAAGACCTAACCTGAAATTGTGAAAGCTCTGTGCATAGATTTGTCGCTCTAGTGCACAGTATTCTACTTGATTTGTGAAGCTCTGTGCTAAAGAAAGAAGTCTGATCTGAAGAAAAGAGGTAAGATTTGAATGCTTTGTGCTCTGATAAAGGTAAGAATAGTGAAATGTTTTAAGATCTGGAAGCTTTGTGCTCTGCTGAAGATAATATTAGTGGAATTTTTTGTTTCTAAAGTATGGATCTAGGTATGTTTGATAAGATTTGTCCTAGCTTGAAAACTATGGCACTGATAGAAGAAAGAAGATTTGATATGAATAGATTTGATAAGAATAATGAAAGATATGTTATACCTATGCATAGAAAGAAAGTTTGGCCTAATGAATGGATGCAAGACCCTAGAAAGAATTTTTTGCAAGTTAGTTACTATGATCCTAGTGCGCAGTATAGGAGAGGTTGGGGATCATTTAAAAGAAAGAGAGGATTAACCCTTTGTTACAGTTGCAGAAGATCGAGACATCTGGTTAAGGAATTCCCTTGTAGAATACCTAATTGCCTCTGTTGTAAATCTCTAGACCATGAAGCATTGGATTTCCCTAGAATGATTGCTAAGGTTGAAAGGATGAATATGAGATAAGAAGACCATGAGAAAGATCTAGAAACTGAGATTATGACAGAACCCCAGAAAGAATAAGATAAAGTATTACTACAGATGAAAGAAACCCTAAATAATCACCGACATGTTAGTTTATCAGAGGTCTTTAAAGAAAAAGAGTACATTGAAGCAAGAATAAGAGACTTTGGTGTTGACTGTGTTATGGATGAGGAAACACAGGTGAATATCATGACAGAAAGAACTGGGAAACTTTTAGGGGAGCTTGCTATGATTCCTTTATTCGGAGGAATAGGATTATTCAGAGGAAAGATGATAACCCTATGTGGAAGACTTACCTAGATATCTATGAGTGCTAATAGAACTTCAATAGGGGAAGAATTTGAAGTTGTTAAATTTATTGAGAAAAACGCTCCATTTGCTATGTTATTAGGAAAACATTGGATTGAAGGAGATCAGGCCAGAAGAAAAAAAGAGGAAATATTAGAGCATAATAAGTAAGAGTTAAAAGATTTCATGACTAGGAGGATTGCACACTTGATTGAAGAATAGGAGAACAAGGCGAAGCTATTTCAAACCAAAGATTTGGAAGTCAAATTTGGAAGAACATTAGAAGACCCACAAAAGACTGAACTACATATTCCAGGTACAGATGAATTATTACCCTTGATTTCTAGGAAGGAACCTCAACAACGCAAAGTTACTCTGCCGAAAGAAGATAAGAATCAGAATGGAAAAAGGAATTCCAAGACGAAGTTCACTGGAAAGAATTATAGAAAACTAAGTAAGATAAGAGATAAGATTGAAAAATTACAGAAGGTTCCCGAGGGAACTTCGCAGAAGGAAAATTTTCAAAATTGGAGCTTTGCCAGAATATCAGAACAATGTCACATGGCACTTCACCATGGAGAAGAAATATAGTCGTTGGGACAGTATAACCATTCGATCGATGGCCCGAACGGGTAGAAATTCATTTATGTTCAGAAAGTTCACCACCAGACCGTTGGGACCGTGCCACAACAGATAGAAATGAGTTAATGAAGGCTTCTCCCCCGTTGCAAGAGATTCGTTGCCAAGTTATCTATTTATCTCATCATGCCACGCAACGAGAACACTTTTTCCAATCGTGACTATCAGAGATCTCAACATGGTTGATTTCACATAGTAATTACCGCATTAGTTCCATCTATCCCATTGCATTGAACAATTACTCTTCAAACCTGAGACATTCAACCACAAGCATGCATGTCAGACGAGCTTAGCGCTGTAGAGAAAATTGTCGAAGAAGTTCTTATTGACTTAATGGATGAAAGAGTAATGTCTAAAAGAGAGATGTCTGCAATTATTCAAGTATTATAGACAGGAGGATTGCAAGCCTCTCCATCGACTTCTCGCAGAACTGGATCATCCTAACCATTGGCATAAAAGAGAACCAAACATAGAGATGACCTGGCCAATGCGAAGCTGATCCCGTCCATATTGCCCGATTACATCCCACCTCTGTCCGGGGCAGTGAGTCAAGATAGCGTGCCAAGAGAATTCGAGTACACCATGATTATTGCGTACCTCCCGTAGGGGATACGTGCAATTCGCGCACAGCAGGATAACATCACAGTGTTGAATTTCAGTGACTTCAACCTCAGATATCGAAAAAACTACAGTATGCTTGCCTCGTATAAATACCTGACCAGGACGAAGGGGAAGAACTCAAAGATAATCCCTCAGCCATGGACGATGAACCTCACACAGTCCACTTTGTTAAACTTCATGAAAATCCCAGACTTTGGACAGCACCAGGAATTCAATACCTATGTCAAGTTATTGCTTTCATGTTACCATGGAGGCTACTTATGGCTAGACCGTTGTATCACAGTAGACTCGATGATGATCCATAGGATCACAGGATTGAGTAAGAAAGGACCCAATCCACAAGATTTCTATCCAGGAAAAGCCACAGATCACACACTAACACAAAAAATCAAGGATACATATGGAGATGTCGAAAAGGGAATGCGAGGCTACAAGGTAGCCTCCATACAGAATGGCACAGTTCACCTCGCTTATCAGTTAATTGCAGGAAAGTTAGTAAGGAAGAACATACCTACACAGGTCACAGGATTTGTTGTCGACCTTGTGGGAAAGTGCGTAGAAGGTTTACAGATGAACTGGGCAAAGTACCTGGTGAATCAGCTGGAGCTAGATTGCCGTGAAGCACAGGATCAGGGCTACGAGTTCCACTTCAGCTGACACTTGATCCTTATCGCATTTGTTTCCTAGGATATGTCGAAAGGTGTGACCTTCCTGGATATTGAACCATTCAAACAACTTTCTATGAAGTTTTCCACACTATGGTACTCAAGTGATATGAACAAATAGTGGCAGTCGAACGTTGTTTTTCACACCTACTAATTTCAGCTGAAGAGAGCCATAGAAGAAGAACCTCGCATGACTCCGAACACCTTATAGAGATTCTAAACTCTGATGAATTTCTATGCAGATCGAAACTTCATCTACCTTACAGCGCGAGTCGATGAACATAAGGAGCAGCTGCAGTCATACTACAAGCTCACAGAAGAGGATCTTGAGGAGATCACTAAGGACTGGTCAACATGCCTTCTTATTCCAACAGACCCTACAGAGATGTCCTACCCTAACAGCCTAGAAACCACGCATGATACACTCAGACCCATCAAAATGAAGAATATCGAAGAGTTCCAAGACCTAAGCAGCACCTCAGGAAAGACTACTTCAGTATCACCTGACCGAGGGGGTGAGGAGGAAGAAATAAATGACACAAGAGTTGAATAAAAGCAAGGGGAAGTAACACCACCAAGAGATGAGACTGATCCCTTGAAGAAGAGGAAGGTTTCTCCTTTGAAACCTTCTTCCCAGAAGAACTCGAGAGCCATCATGACCAAGATGAAGACCATGCTTACTACTGATGACTTTGACTTCATCATAGCATCCCTGAATGATGCTTTGCTGGAAATCGTGGAGAAACAAGAAGCTAAGCAGGAGGAAATGTATGACAGACTTAAGGTTGAGTTCCTAGGGGTACAAAAGGCCCTTCAATCCATCTGTACAATGTACACTATGCCCCTATCATCAGGAGAACTAGAGTTGGGGGATGAGCCAGCCCAAATCCATCGATTAGCTGGTGCATTCGAAGCTTGTCTTCGTCACGAAGAAGAAGAAGCAGAACAATATACCTAGACCTTGAAGCAAGTATAAGGTGACATTTTATAAAAATGCTGAATTGCAGAACATGAGAAGGTTTCTCTCCAAGCCAAGTTTGAAGCAGAGAAAGCACAGATGCAACAAGAGAAAGAACAGTTGCTCGCAAAGAAGCTCGAAGTAAAAGAAGCAGTAAATAGATCCCTCCACTCTGTGACAAGCTTACATCTATAGGATGAAGACTGAGTCACGCATCAAGTAGAGAAGCTCACAGAATTTTTCCAGTAGCTACAACAATGGATAACAGATTTAGATCTCTGCACTGTACCTGACACCCCACGGGATGTAAGGGACCAAAGGGAAGAAACTACTCGAAGTGAAGTTGAAAGAATAAAAGTCCTTGCCCTGGAATGCAAGAAACTGAGGGATCGCAGTGCCCAAACATATGAACAACTCACTGAGGATCCAAAATTGAAGGCACTGGAGTCACAACTCCAGGAATCGAAGTATCAAGAAGAGATGATACAAGCACAATTGAAGCCCCTGTCAACTGTGGAAAGAATGAAGCGATCCCAAGAGCAACACACTACCCAACAACAGTTCCATACTATTCAGAGTAGAGTTATGGAAGTAACTTAGAGGCTCTAACCTGTACAGGACGAGGCTTACCAACTGTTCATAGAAATCGAAGGCTGAGAAGCAGAACTGGAGCAAGTTGTCACTGCAGATGAACAACGCCTCGAAGGACCTATAAATGAAGCAGTCATACAAGAGTTCATTGAATAGGAGGTTGTAGCACAAAAACAAGTCTAAGAAGCTCGAGTCAATATCACATCTTTTGAAATAGATTGAGTCAATATCGAGGCTTTTGAAGAAGAACTAGTCAGATCAGAGTGACTCGGGATGAGTCACAAGTGAGTGTTGGGGGCCTGTTGGACCTTGACCAAGTTTTGAGGATTCTTGGTCATGTTTGACCTAATTTTGGGAATTCGATAGGATATCGAAGGAGGAGCGCAAGACGAAGTAGAGATCGCAGAATCTTAGCCCCTTTTAGGGCCCTTTTTTGGATTTGGGATTATGCAACGGGTATGGGGATGTCGGCCCATGGGTTTACCCATGCTTAGGCCTATTTTTTAAAGTGTAAATAGAAGTCTAGGCAATGTAAGAGGTAGTAGTTGCAAATTGTGCTAAGTGCTAAGGAAGAGCATCTATGTGATATTGGGACAAGTGCTAAGTATGGATTGTATATGATTTGTGCATACTATGTGAGACATGCAAAGCTAAGTGCAAGTGGTTGTAACAAACTGTGGAAGGCTTTGTGATGTAACGCAAGGAAGGAGGATCTAGCAAGGTGCACATATCTCATGTCCTCTGTAAAGTGGAACTTGGATGCTTTGTGCCTGTAAGAAGCTTGACCCAGATAATAAAGAAGAGAAGAGTTGGTGGACTTATCCCCAGGGTGGGGGTGAACCACGTACATGTTGTATTGCTTTTCTCTGTGCGATGTATTGATGTCTTTATATGTTTACTTGCTTAGTGCTTTAACATAGATGAATGATAGATATATATGTTAATGCTATGTGCTTAATAATATGGATGGATGTTAGATCTAACTTAGATGCATGTGCTTAGTTCTTGAATCTAATAGATCTGATCTGTTCCATTGTGATAAGTGTTATTAGATGCTAGATCTGGTTGAATACTGTGATGTGTTGTAATTAGGGTTTAACTGCATTGTAACTAAGAACTGAATATTGATAAATATAACTACTGAGTGCTTTGTTAAGTGATTAGAATCACAGATCTATTTCCAAGATAAGGTTGCAGACACTAGAGTCCTGCAACCACCCATGCCTCTACCTCAGGTGAGACTTCATCTGCTTCACAAGTGATGCCGAAAGGGCCTGTAGTTAGGGTTTTGTTGGTGCGCTATTGTAGCATTGAAATTTGGGTCTGCCCCTGTGCCAACAAGGGTCCTGCATTCAACTTTCCTGGTTTGACTATCACTTCAAAGTCAAATTCCTGAAACAACAGTAACCATATATATATCCTCCCCCCCAACACTAGCTTATTGACTAAGTATTTGAGGGTAGAATGATCTCTGAACATTTTAAAATTTTTCCCAAGTAGATAGTTTCTGAACTTCTGTAGTGCATATACCATTGCTAGGCCTTCTCTCTCTATAGTATTGTAGTTCTGTTATGAATCTGATAGTTTTCTGGTTGAAAATTCTATAGGATGGTCTAACTCTCCTACTCCTGGCTCCACCAGAATAGCTCCAAGTGCTATGGCTGATGCATCTACATGCACATGAAATGTATTTTCCCAATTTGGGAATACTAGTATTGGTGTTGTTACCATCTTCTATTTTAGACTGTCCAACCCTCATTGACAGTCTTCATTCCACTGAAATTTACTATCTTTTTTTAACAGTTTCTCCATGAGTGCAATGATCTGCACATACCCTTTTATGAATTTCATGTAGTAGCCAGTGTGTCCCAATGTTTCTCTCAACTGATGTACTGATTATGGTGGCGTTAAATTGACAATCACTGCAATATTGGTAGGATATACTAGCAAGCCTTGTTTTCACACTATATGTCCCAATAGTATTCCAAATGGTGTCCCAAAAATGCAATTCTTGATATTTAATGATATTTGACACTACCTTCATCTTTCCAACATCAACCTTAATACTTCCACATGGTCTTTCCATAGAATGTAGACTGACCAATAATACAGATATACTTATAAAAAATGATGGATGAATTCTTTAAATGAAACTATGAATACTCTTGAGAATATTGTTGGTGCATTCTTTACTTAAAAAGACATGACTGTGTATTGGTAAGATCCCCATTCTATGGAAAAATTTGTCTTGTACCTTCCTTCTGGGGCTATCTTAATCTCATGGTATCCTAAGAATCCATCTGTGAATGAGTATGCTTCCTGGCCTCCTACATTCTCTAATACTTCATCTATGAAAGGGGTAGGAAAAGGGTCATGTAGGAAATAATCATTCAACTTTCTCATATCGACACATATCCTTATTCCTCCTTACTTATTCTCTTGGAATGCCATAGGGATTATCCATTCAATTCCTCCATTGGTTCTATGATACCAACTTCCAACATTCTGTCAATTTATGATTTTACTTTTTGCTTGTATATTGGATTTAGTCTGTAAGGTCTCTATCTGACAGATCTAGCCTTAGTTTTGTGAGGTATCTTCATCTCTCCTATCTCTCCTGCTATTCCTTTCATATCTGTAAAGGTTGTGGGGAACATGTCACTGTACTCGCGCAATAACTCTATTATTATTTTTACTATTTGTTCATCCCAGTGGTCTTGAATACTTTCCATTTTGGGATTATCATTTGTACCAATATTTTATTTCTTCACCTTGATTGGCGCAAAAAATACTTATGATTTGAGATATGGACCTTCCACCTCCCTTTCTCCTTCAATTTCTGTAATTTTAATGTTGTGTGGGTCATCTTCATCTGGTGCTTCTTCCTGCACATAGTAGCATGACAATAGTTCTTTCACTGTCTGTCTATTCTGTTGTTGGTACTCTATTATAAGTTCAACCTATGGTTCTTTGATAAATATCACCCCTCTGATTTGTTTGAGTGTTGAGTCCATGTTGTGGTTCTCATTTTAAAATGAGAAAGTGACTATAAAATTCTATTGTAATGTTTTCCATTCTGCAGTGCCTCTACACAGTTCCTCGTCTACATACCAGTTTGTTGGAATTCCTTCCAATGTGTGAATAAAGTGATGAGGCCATTCTTCTGGTGGTATCATTCTCCATAGTGTTCTACACTTTTCCAAGTGTTATGATGGTGTCCCTTGTCTCTCATATCTCTGCAGTTGATT
>JASDQU010095308.1:0-21720 GCA_032191745.1 Picea mariana | reverse complement strand
CGAGTGGCACCCTTGGAGCACGTAGTGCATCCTGAAGGGCACATATCATGGATGATGATGATGAGACAACTTAGATGACCCTAAGACCTTAACGCCTGATAAAATTCTTAAAACGACTCTCCTAATTAAATTGTCGCCCTGTTCAAATCAAAACCTAAATTAAAACATCTCTAAGTTAAATTTGACAAGCCCTAAGAAAAGATTCTACAAAAATAAACCCAGGGCGTAAACTAAAACCCTCCTAGGTGTTAATTAAAGTATTCTTAAAAGTAAAGGGGCTAAAGTAATGAGGGAATTAAATTAAGTGAAACCCATGGCTTTTAAATGATAAAGAAGAAATAAAATTTATTAAAGTGTGGGAGTATAAAAGCTAGGAATTTAAAAATATATTGAAAAGATTAAAAACCGCATTTATCTTTTGGGTTCAAAAATAAAAATAACAAGAGAGAATCAAATAATAGAATAAAAGAGACTAGAAATTAGGAGTAAATTGAGGAGTAAATTAAGGAGCGATTTTTTGGGGAGTGAGGGAATTGAGTCTTTTAATAATTAAAAAAAAAAAAAATTTGGAGAACTGTAGGCATGAGCGACACTTGTACGGTAGGGAATGTTCTGAGGTTTGTCATTAAAAATTAATTAATTAATGATTTAGGAAAGTAGGTGGGTCTGAAATTTCTATAAAAGAAGGGCAAAAGAAGGAAGAAGGAGGAACGGTTAGCGTAACGTTACGCTACCGAATTGTGTCTTGACGGATTTCTTGTGAGGAGTTGGCTTTATCTCAGCTGTGTTGGAGTGGTAGCTCAACCGTGGAGGCGAGCTGAGATGCTAGTCTTATCTCTGGCTCTTGTGTGGACCCTTTGCGGCTCAGGGGGCTAAGGGGGAAGCAGAGTACCCCTATCGTTTGGCTGGGAGGTACCGGTGAGCTTTCAGCGGTCGACGAGCGGGAGGGGCGAGGAGAGCAGACGCGGCATGGAGCGCAGGATGTCTTCCGAAGCAAGCGAAGAGGCTAATGTATGGTCACTGATTTGGTAGAATAGAAGGCACTAAAACTGATGTAGATCTGACTGTTGTTGGGATAATGAAATGGCATTGAAATGTTTTAAAGGTTGCTGCATTTGTCATTTTCCTGGACGCTTTACATAGAATAAAATTTTACCACGTTTGTGGAACCTCTTTAAAGTTTTAAACGATTGCTGAGTGATGAAATTGTAACTATCTGTGAAATCACCCTTGCTGGTAGACTTGTCCCCGTTGATTTATCCACCGACATTGGCCATTACTCTCTGCGTTACTGTAATATGAATTGCTGCGTTTTGTGATTTTCTTGCATCTGTTCTTGGGCGTTTTGCCACTGTGATACTGGGCATTCTTGCATCTGTTCTTGGGAATTTTGGCCACGGTGAAATGGGGCATTTTTGCAATGGTCATGGGGCGATTTTGCATCTGTCAGATAGGGAATTTTGTATGCACAGTGGGCAACTGTGTTTTTGGGGCATTTTATTTATTATGGAGCTGCGTTTGAGCGTGTTCTCTTCCAGACCGAGCATCATTACATTTCATTTTTTTTGTCTCCATTTGGTCTGCGTTTAAATGGTTATGGCCGTGTTTTATTCTGGGTCTGCTTCCTCTTTCATAGGCGAAATCACCGATGAGGTTTCCTTTGGGGGTATGCGTTTTGACATGCATTTTGGTTTGTTTGGTATGCGTTGGGTATGCGTTGTTGCTACCTGTTACTGCGCGACTTCATCTTGTAAGCTTTAAATGATATGCGTTGTGGTATTCTTGATGGATATATGACTGTTGTTTCCGTAAATGATTACCTTTATTAATTGCTTATTCCGTAACTTTTATTCCGTAAAGACCGAATTATGTAAATGACTAAATCTGTTAACTGCATATGGTATGCACTTTGATATATAACTGTTATTTGGTCAGCGATAACATCGTTAGTGTGTGATAGACGGAGTGAACCCTTTTTGAAATTCTGTTGCAATTTGTTAAAAAAAATCAAGTAAGATGTTGTTTCTGTTTTAAAATAACGTTAATACAGTAAGGCAGCTGCAGTGCTATTGTTAGTTAACCGGATTGTATTTGGTCGATTTACTTGTGCCCAATCTTTCATAAAATAAAATGTAGTGACGGTTCTGTATTAGGGTAAAGCTAGAGCTCTTAAGCGATTGTAATGCTGCTTTTAGATATGTTTCTGCAATTTAGTATTTGCTACACCAATTTATTGACACTATAATCTAGAAATATAATTTTAAATTAACATATACAAGTATTAGTATGACAATACAATTAGAACTAATATATCACAGTGATATTGATGATATAAGAATGGACGCTTTAGTTTAGTTTCTTTAAATAGTAAGTTTTCACCTTAGACAGCCCATTAAAAACAATAAATCCAGGAACAGGTGGAACGACTGCACTAACCATGACTGCTTATAATAGTTTTATGAATTTTAATGCTTTAGTTCTTGCAATCCGATTTCAAGGGTATTCCAGTTATTTTAGTTTATCATGGTGGATCATCGATTATTGTTTCCCATATTTGTAGTAAGAAGTCCTTCTTTATGTTGACTTTTTAATTTATGTTATTTTTATTATCATTTTAACATTATTATCCTGTCCTTTTCAAATAATGTCCTTAAATATTGTCATTTTAATTATGGCCATATTTATACACTACAAATTTAAATATGCGGTTGTATTGTAAATTTTAATTATGATGTCATATTATTATTGAAATATGAGGTTATTTATATGTATGAGGATATTTTATATATTGACATTAGGGACTGATAATTTACTTATGAGGTTAATTGTCCCTTTAAATGTTGTTAAATTAGTTGACATTTTAAATATCTTTATATAGGGCTCCCTTTTGTTTTTAATACTGTTATTTAAATAAGGACAGTTAATTATTGTAATTGCTATATCTTGTCATTGGTAATTAGGATGGCTTATGGAATATTCAATTATGATGATAATTTATTGCTTTAGGTGGAGGAAGAAGGTTATGGCATACCAATGTCAGGGAAGTATTGTTTATAGATTGCAATTGTAATGTATTGTGGAAATAGGAAATGGTGTTTTCTTACCTGACAAACAAGATGGCAAGATTAGAGTTGAAGCGTATGACCATTATTTATTCCAATGCTGTTGTAATTAGAACGGAGATGAGATGGTCATCTTATTGTGATGTTCGTGTAGTCTCTTGACATTGATAGGACTTACTTAGTGGAATGCCCCGGATTTATATGCGTTAAATTACTCGAAGTTAGTAAATGAGGGTTGTTGAGTCTGGTTTTATGTGGAACATGGGTTTTCGTTGTCAGAGTCCTTGTCACGCACTTTCCATAAGGGGCACAATTGTTCTTCTTATTTATGTTGTACTTGGCTGTGGTCAGTTTACTTTCGTCGCTAATTGTTTACGTTGTGCACCTTATGCCTATGGACGTATATTGTTTGCAGCTACTCGTCGTGTGCCTTTAGTCTTCTTGTGATGAACATCGTGGTTGCGTCTTGTTGTTGTCAAGGGGCGACGTAGAGTCAAGTGTGTTGATACTTCTACACGCGTGCACACACCTTAAACACAAAAAAAATAAAATTGCACCTGCTACAGAGTTGTTGTCGTAATGATGAGGTTCGTTACAGACAACAAAATTTTGTAAAACATTCCCAAATCTATGTGTGGTTATTATATAAAAACTCTTTCAGCCGAAAGATTACTCGGCCGAACAAATCTTCGACCGAAAGATAGTTCGGTCGAACTATTTTTCGGCCGAAATATAGTTCGGCCAAACAATTGTTCGACCGAACACTTATTGCCAGAAAGAAAATATCCGGCCGACCAAATTTGTACATGCAAATTGAGGGGGCAGTTATTGCACCATTCGATTTGACGTTTATCTTTTCGGCCAAAAAATTGTTCGACCGAAAAAAGTATCTTTCGGCCCAAAAAGATTATTAGTTTGGCCGAAAAAATGTTTTTCGGAATTTTGGAGACCTGATTGTCACGAAAGTGTAACCCACCTTCGTGATTTCACCCTTAATTAATACATTACTAAAGTATTACTACACTAATAATGTAATACATTAATAATACATTAAAAACATTAAATATACATTAAATGCATTAATAAAAACATTACTATATGCATTAATAAATACATTACTAAAGAATGAATACATTAAAATATTAATATAGTATTAACACGGTAATAAATAATACATTTAATTAAAATAAAACAAAAATTGTTAAATTATTATCTTATATTCTTATTATTAAATTATTATTATTTGAATGATCTTTTAATTATTATTTTTTATTATTATAAAATAAATCTTAATACAAATAACTTTAACTTAAATAAAATCATAACCTTAATTTTAATAATTTTAATGAGAATAACTCTAACCCTAACCTCACTCTAACTCTAACCCTAATAAGTATTAACAATAATTAAAATGTATAACAAAAGTGACAACTTTCCTTTAAATTTTAATGCATTTATAATAAGACTATTGTCTAAAATGTTAAATAAATAAAGCATATGCGTTTAGGGTCTAAAATGTTAAAGAAAGAAGCCATGTTCGAGTATCGTCCATGTTACGGTGGGTGTGTGGGAACTATTATTTTCAACAAACACAATGCATATATGAGAATTGGTCTTAATTTCAAATCAAGTTCAGACTTATAAAAAATGTTTGGAGATAAAATACAAAAGTGTAAAATCTCTACTCACTGTAAAGAATTTGATTCCTGGATTAAACTGCAAGCCATGTCATTATGGATGTATCGATTTCACTGATTCTTTAATAAAACTCTCTTTCAATATTATTATAATTTAATTTGATTTATGGATTAAAGTGCAAGCCATGCCATTTTGGATGTACCGATTTCACTGATTCTTTAATAAAAATCTCTTTCGATATTATTATAATTTAATTTAATAGAATAGTTGTTTAACTATTCTATCAAATGGCTTTTTTAAGCAGGAATTTATTTAGAGGATAAATTATTTACTTAAAGGTAAAAGATGGAGCAAGCGATTCAATGAACGGAGCAAGCGTTGGGGTTCTCGTCGCTCAAGTAATAAGTGTAGACATGCAGTGAACGCAACTTTATGGAAGAATGAAATAACTTATATATGTTTCAAATCCTATTCCTCAGTGCGAGATTTTTCTCTGGTTTGGCATGATGGCTGATTTGATTACCTTACAATATCTTAATTTTCTTTTTCCCTCGAACTCTTTATCACACCACATTTTCTCCTTAAATTTTTATGTAATAGTATTTTTAATACTATCATTATTCTGTAATATGATCTCTTCTTTTATTCTCCAATGGTTTAGCCAAGATTAGGAAACCTTATGCCATCCCAAAGGTGGTTTTGGATGGATTTTGAAGTGATTTTAGGAAGCATCTTGTTGTCCATGTTGTTTAACTTGTTCTTGTTTGTGTGGTCATAGGCATGTTGTCAATGGGGGCATCGATGGAGAGTCGATGGCAGGTGGATCATTCGACTGTACAACCTACTCTGAGGAAACATATATTGTGGATACCTCAATGGTGGTGCATATGGAAATTATGGTGGGGTTGGGTGGAATATAGGTGCATCCACTATGGATGGATGTGATGGAAGAGGTAGTTCAGGTGGGTAGCCTATGGATGCAACCAATGAAGATGCATGGAATATGAATGATGGTGGGGGTGGGTGACGATGAACCTCCACAGGCTATACAAGTGATGAAATAAGCTTATCCTAGAAATAGGTAACCCAAAATCCATGGTCAGGTGCCCAAGGACTGAACTAGCACTGTAACTAGTGAAAATATCAACATTCTCCATACATATTAATAATATTGTTAATAGTACCAAATAGTAAAATTCAACATAAATACAATAAATTTGAGATTTAAACAAGATTTAACTCAACACATGATACCTGTGAAACATGTGACTTGTCCATCCCAAGTGGGCATTACTTGGCACCACTTGGTCCCACAATCTATGCAAACACATGAACATTATAAATTTGAGGATGCTACAAAATAAAGAAATCACTATGATTAATTTATAAAATGTTACACATACATGTGTATGTGGTACAAAGAATAAGCATGTTGCCTCTATAGTTGCATCAGTTGTGGAGAAATACATCGATGCATATATCAACATAAAGGGTCTTTTATAGGGGCGCAACAACTACAAAACATCATACAATAAAATATTGAAATAAATACACAAATTACTATATAAATATATAACAATGAATAACATATATATAATTAAGATACTAACCTCCTCCATGAATATCTAGTGTCCACTGGCCTCCACAGACCCATAGCAAGTCTTCCCGCAAATCGACTATCTGTGAGGCTCATATGAACAATTGTTTTGTGCATGTTCCCTCTTCTCAAAACACTTTTCTCTAGGGTTTGAAGGTCTAATCCCTCTATAAATGTCACCAACATGAATCTCCTACCAAGATAGTGCAACCAAACTACCATGTTGCACTAGACTTCGAGTCAAGGCTAATAAAAATACATTTTCCTGTTGCAAGCCCTCTACAATGGGAGAGATCTAAGAAAGAAGCTTAGGCCTTCACATGGGGGAGAAAGGACCTAGAATTGGATCACCCATAGCATGCTCTCAATCCTGTGCAGACCCTCCACCCACCCCTTGGAAATCACCAATGTCGAAGTAGTTCACATGGTTACCAAAAATAAATTATACCCATAATTTTCTAAAAAAATATGAAGGCATATCCATGCTATTGCAGGAAGGTTTATCAAATACCATGAACCAATTATCCATACAGTTAGTATTAAACTGCGGATGGATGCACCTGTCCATACAAATGTGTTTCTTGCTGATAGGTGGTTGTTGTCTAGTACGAGGATTAAGAAAAAAAGGCATTGGATATTGTTTTTAAATACCAAAGACTGTTATAACCCAAGGGGGCATATATATGGCTAAATGTATATGATATGACCCCAATGGGTGGCATATATGGGCCTAAATGTACATGTAATGTGAAAATATATATGTAATAGGGTCAACCTAGCAGTAGAGGCACCTCATGTGCAAGTGTGAACAACTACATATAAGAGATCATGTATTCATTATCGAAAAGGTGAATTGTCAAGTATGAAAGGTATTTGGTTATTTAGAGGGGGTTCCAATATTCTTTAAGGATTTATTGTGTAACTTATCTATCTCAGAGTTGTGATCCACTCTCAAATTTCGTACATGGTGTGTACTTCTGTTATTTTACAATAGGGTAAAATCATGAATCTGGGTAACACTTTAGTGACAATCGGGTCTCCAAAATTTGTAGTGGCAATTTTTCAGCCGAACAAATGTTGCTTTCCACCGAAATCGTTTTCGGCCAAAAAATTTCACGTCAAATTTAACGGTGCCCTCGAAATTCATGTATAATGTTTTTTGGATGAATTATTTTCCCATGGTAAGCATATTTAGGCCGAGAGACTTTTCGGCCGAAACGTTTATTTTGAACGGATTCCGTTAAAAACTAGGTTTTGACTGAAAGAATATTTCGGCCAAAAACTTGAAAATGGGATTGTTTGTAGGAAACTACAAATTCTCTCCATCTTACTTCATCTTTGGAGGTAGCAGACTCCTACAAATACTCAGAATTTAGTTTGAGAATTGATACCAACATTTTTAAAATTGAATCTACTTTCATTGGGTATAATTTGTTTTCATTTTCATTGTTTTTATCTAATTTTATTTAATTTTATAAAAAAATCACTGCATAATATTTTTAGGTGAGATTATGATTCGGTGAAATTGACATATCAAATCTTGATAAAAAAAAATGAAAAATAATCACTAGAAATATAACAAAATTATTCACAAGTTTTTTTTTTACTGTAAAGTGAAATTCTAAATAAAAAAAATACTTTTGTATGCTGGAAGTTGAAGAACTTGTGAAATTACAGTTTTTTGGGTCATAAAACAAGCAAAAGTGTTACCCATCTTCATGATTTTACCCGATACTACTCCAAATTGAGTTAGACCAGTTGCATTGGAAAGTGGACAGTGTTGGACTACTGAGAGGGGGGGTGAATCAATAATAGTGCAATTATAATACTTTTTATCCAAATTGATCCAAGTGTTATATCAATGTAGTATTATTATCCAATAATGAGCAATAAGAAATGAATAATCACACACATACACAGTACACCAGTGTTTTACGTGGAAACCCAAATCGGGATAAAACTACATAATGCTTTTTCTTATATGTCTTGAAGAATTACATTCATTGGAAGCACCAAATTCCTTTTTTTTCCAGATGCAACTGGAAGGAGGCTCCAACCCCCTAGTTTCGCAAGCTACAACCTGAGGAAAGATGCAACTCCCCAATTCTCTGTCTACAACTAGAAGGAGGGTACAACCCCCTATGTTCTCTGGCTACAATTGGAAGGTGGCTACAACCACCTGTCCTTGCCCCGTCCTGCCACCCTGAAGTAGAAGTAGTATGATGGAACCACTGCCAACCTTGCACTGAGAGATATACTATTGTACAACTATATCAACCTATACCACTGACCTGTATCCAATCTATACAACTACCTTGTAATCAATCTGTACTTGAACTGAAGATGTATCTAAAAAATTACAACGCATACACGACCTGTATTGATGAATCCCACATATGTACACGCTCTATATGTTATGCAGCCAGTGTATGCATGCACCCTATCTGTTATGCTGCCTGTGTATGCCTTTTGAAACTAGGGTTTCCTTTCACTTGAAAACTTCTGACCCTATGTAACTTCTTTCACATAGATCTGTAACCTAACACTGTATCCAAACTGTAATTGTACCTTGTGCATGCATCCTCATACATAACCTCTACTCAAGGCAAGTATGTCTCTCTCTAGTCATGTTTCATATAGGTACGTGTAATCACGAACAAGTATAATATCCCTCACATGATCTTATTCATCAACCCCTTTATGATATTCAACCTCTCAATACATCAATAAATATAAGATCTCAACCATGTACCATAAAAACTCTTATCCATATGCCAAGAAATACAAGATGTGCCTCAACAAGAAGTATCAATGATAAATATACTAGCACTATATTTCTGTAGATCTGACTTATATAGAAGATCCCATGTAGCCACTAGTCTCTCTAGTTAGAATCCTCAAATCTCCATTTCCATTCCTCATGCATTCATCAAAATCCAACTATTCATAGAAATAAGACATACCTTTTGAACCAATGGATGGATCTGATGTATTTGATCACTCTAGACCTTCCTGGGAGCTTGATCTCAGAATCTAGAACCTCTACACCTTCATCTTCTCAAGTTTCATGGCTTTATCAACATGTACTCACCCTATACACATCCATCACACATATGTACTCACCCTATACACAGACAACCCACATATGTGTATTCACCCTATACACAGCCAACCCTATATGGAAAAGGTATGTTTCTATCCGAGGTTTCCCCCCTTACTGAATTGTCCTCTTATGGTGCTTCCTCACGTAAATATAAGACATATAAGATAAGAATTCAAAAAGAATTCATTTTGGAGTAGAAATAACTCCAAGTCTCTAGCGAAGATATTCAAAGGATTACCATGGAAGTGGTTTTGTGAAGATGTCCACCACTTGTTCTTTTGTGCCCACATACTTAACTCTGATGTTCTTTTCTACAACATGCTCCCATAGAAAGTGATACTTGATTGGAATGTGCTTCGTCTTGGAGTGCATCACTGGGTTCTTTGAGATACTAATGGCACTTCTATTATCACAATAGATTGGAATGGGCTCATCATACTCAACATGTATATCTGTCAGATTTTGTTTCCTCCAAAGAACCTGTGTACAACATGATGATGTTGCAATATACTCAGCCTCGGCTGTAGATAAAGATACTGATGATTTTTTCTTTCTTATCCATGATACCAAACACTCACCTAAGTAGAACGTTGCTCCATTGGTGCTTTGTCGGTCATCAATATAACCTGCTCAATCTGCATCTGTGTAGGCAATAAGTGATAGATATTTTCCTTTTGGATACCATAATCCAAAATCTTTTGTTCCTTTGATATATCTAAAAATTCTCTTTACTGCTAATACACATGATTCTTTTGGTGCTGCTTGAAATCATGCCACCTGTCCAACTTCTTGCATTACATCTGGTCTGGATGCTATCACATATAGTAGGTTTTCAATCATTGACTTGTATTTCCTCTGATCAGTAAAATTTAGATCATGATCTTTGCTCAACTTACAACTGGTTTGCATGGGAGTGATAACTAGTTTGTAATCTTCTATTCTGAACCTCTTTAGCATTTCTCTGATATACTTGGTTTGAGAAATAAAAATTCCTTGATTTCTTTGACGTATCTGAAGTCCCAAAAAGAAGGATAGTTCTCCAAGTAACGACATTTCAAATTCATTTTGCATATCTTTTGCAAATTTCTGGCTTAACCTGTCATCATCACTACCAAAAATAATATCATCGACATAAAATTCAATTGATAAAATATTACCTTGACTTACCTTGATGTAGAGGTTGTTGTCTACACTTCCTTTTCCAAACCCTCCCTACTGTAGATATTTATCCAGTCTGGAGTACCATGCTCTAGGAGCCTGTTTGAGACCATACAAGGCCTTCCTTAATTTACAGACATAATCTGTGTTCTCTAAAAACTGAAATCCTTTTGGTTGTTCAATGTAGACTTCTTCTTCAAGTTCCCCATTCATAAAAGATGATTTTACGTCCATATGATATACTTTAACATTTTTGGAGCATGCATAAGCTAAAAGAAAATAGATTGCTTCCATTCTAGCAACTGGGGCAAATGTCTCTTTAAATTTGATTCCATCAATCTGTGCATATTCTTTACATACCAATCTAGCTTTGTTCCTTGTAACCTGTCCATTTTCATTCAATTTATTCCTGAAAACCCATTTTGTGCCAATCACATTCTTATTATTTTGTCTTGAAACCAATTCCCAAGTGTCATTTTTCCCTATTTGATCCTATTCTTCATCCATGGCCTTATTCCAAAATTCATCCTTGTTGGCTTCTTCAAAATAGTTTGGTTCAATTGTAGATAAGAGTTCCAGGTTTTATTTGTTCTGGTGAGTGGATTCTTCTTCTAGTCTCAACTCCTGCATCTTTGTTCCCGATAATTTGATCTGAAAGATGATTCTTTTGTACTTGTTTACTGGGGGTCTTTGGAGACACTTGTTGAACTTGTTCTTATGATTCTGTCGGATTCTCTTCATCTTCCTCTTCTACTTCTTTTTCATCTTCTTCTTCGAAAAGTTGTTCCATTGATTTGTTTTCTTCTTTCTTTGATTCTAGTTTTCCTATTTCATCAATTGTTACATTGATGTTTTTCACAACTTTGTTTAATCTTAGATTGCAACACTTGTATGCTTTCCTTGTACTTGAGTAACCAACAAGTATTTCTTTGTCCACATGAGAGTCAAACTTTCCCATTCTACCATCTTCTCTTTTTATGTAGCATTTGCTTCCAAAAACTCTAAAGTGCTTCACATTTGCTGGTCTTCTTTTCCATAGCTCGTAGGGAGTTTTATCAGTGTTTTTTCTGAGAGTTACTCTGTTTTCAATGTGAACTGTTGTATGAACTACCTATGTCCAAAATATATTTGTCAATTTTGAATCCATTAGCATTGTTCGAGCCATTTCCTATACTGTCCTATTCTTTCTTTCAACAACTCCATTCTGTTGAGGTGTCCTAGCAATGGAGAATTGCCTTTTTATTCCATGACTACTACAGTAGTCCATAAATTCCTTTGAAGTGAAATCTCATCCATTATCAAATCTCAAGATTTTGATTCTTCAATCCATCTCATTTTCAACCATTTCCTTGTAGATCTTGAAGTTTTCAAAAGCTTCTGACTTGTTCTTGAGAAAGCAAACTGTAGTCATTCTTGTATAGTCATCAACTAAAAACATAAAGTATCACTCACCTTTTAAGCCCTTTGTTGTAGTTGGTCCAACTAGATCAGTATGCACAATTTCCAGTGATATTGTTGTTGAATATTCCTTTAATTTGAACATGGTCTTTGTTTGCTTTCCTTATTGATAATGCTTGCATAAAGTGTTGGTTGGTTTCATGATCTGGGGCATTTCTTTGACTACTTCTCTTTTGATAACTTTGAAAAGGTTATCAAAGTGCATGTGACCCGTTCTTCTGTGCCATATCCAAATTTCATATTCCTTTCCTAGAAAACACTTTTGATTTCCAATTTCACTTAACACATATGTGTTGTTTGAAGTTATTGCAGTTGTACTAACCAATTTCCCTGAACCTTCTCTTCTTATCTCACACTTTTGTGAATCGAAAGTAAATTTATGACCTTGTTCACACATTTGACTCACACTTAGAAGATTATGTTTCATATCTTCTGCCAATAGAACATTTTGTGCCTTTTCATTCTTGTTCCCAATTCAAACTATGCCTTATCCAATGATTTTCATTGAATTATCATTTCCAAAGGAGACTGATCCATTTCTTTCCTTTTGCAATGTAATAAATTTGTCTCTCCACCTGTCATGTGTTTTGAACACCCACTATCAACATATCAACTGTGTTTCTTCTACTTAGCTTGTAGAGCGACTGTGCATTCTTCATTGCTATACTAATTTTTCTTTCTTATCCATGTCGTTTTCTAAGGTTCTTGTCTATGACTATTGCTTCTCTGTTGAGGTTATTTAGGAGGGACTATCATTCTGTAATCTTAGGCCATGTGTCCAAAATTGTTGCATTTGTAATATTCCACTTCAGTTCTCAATGATTCAACCATGTTGTAACTTCTTCTTTTTGTTTCTCTAGGTCTTCTTGAATAACCCCTTTGTGTATGACTCTCAATGTTGTTATTGTTCCTGTTGTTAGCTCTGCAATTTATAGCTTTATGTCCAAAATTATTACATGCATAACATAAACCAAAAAATATAGTTTGATACCTGGGAGTTGAAGATATTTTGAAAGGAGGTTCTCTTATGAGTCCTTCTTCTTCTTGAGGCTTGTCTGTCTATTGTTGATTCTGAATTCTGAATCTTCTTGGTGGAGGAGTGTCCCTGTAATCTTCCTATCCCCTCTTATTATTTCTCAATAGCTTTTTGGATTTGTTTCTTGCTCTGTTGTTTTGGAGCTTGATCTCTTTTCTATCTGATTGTATCTAAGTCCATACTTGTCATGATGATATTTTTGACTGTTGATAATGTCATCTAGAACTTTTGAGCTATTATGCATATTTTTCTTTTGAATATCCTTTCTTAGTGTGACAATCTCTGCTTCCAAGTTTCCAATGATCATGTGATTTTCTTCTAGTTTTTCTTTGAGTTCTTCTTCAATTCTTTTATCTTCTTCTATTTCAACCTTCAATTTTGTGATCATTTGTTTTAGTTCTCGAGTGTCATTTTTCTTGTCTAGTTTTGCTTGTAGTTTCTTGTTTTTCTTCTTTTCTCTTCTGATAACTCCTATGACACACATTAATTCTTCTTGATGGTCAACTTCTGCCTCTTCAATTTCATATTTGACTTCTTCATATACTTCTTCGGCTTCTTCATATTCTTCTTCGGAGTCTTCTTTTTCATAATATTTTACTGCCATGAATAAAACTCTTCCTGTCTCACTGTAACTGATTTCATCTTCATCTGATGATGAGATGTCTTCTTTGATGCATAAGATTTTCTTGAAATATTTCTTTGTAGTTCTTTTTCCTTTATATGTGTGTTTGTCTTTTGAGTAACTTTCATCATTTCTCTTTTTCTTATGAGGATATTTGTTAGCAAAATGACCAATACCATCACAATTAAAAAAAATTAAAGGAAGATTACCTCCATACGTACCATTGGTTCCCTTGTTCAGTCTTTTGACGAAGTTGGCCACTTCTTCATCATCTTTTGAGAAGTCGTTGTTCTTGCTACATTCTTCTTGTTCCTTTTTCTTTTTCTTTGATCTTTTGGATTCTTTGAAGGTTGATTCTTTTACATTTGAATTTTCCTGTGAAGATTCAATGCAGTTCGTCCATGCTTATTGAGTTTAGATCTGATCTTTCTTCTAGTGTTGATACCTAAGGGTTGAATATAATAGGAAGAGATCTTATTAACTTTTGAACAATTACAGATTCTTCGATTTCTTCTCCCAATCCCAATCTTATTACTCGTAAGAAGTAGGCTGCGATATCTTCATCTTCCTTGATTTTTAGTTGTTCGAACTAACCTCTGTAAGTTTGAAGCTTTGTTGCTTTGACTTTTGTATCTCCTTCATAAATAGTTTTAAGCTTGTCCCAAATCTCTTTAGCGTATTTATAGTGCGCAACTTTGGTGAATACCGTATTACTGAGACCATTCAAAAGTACATTTGTGGCTTTGGAATTATTCTCAAGCTTTACCGCTTTGTCATTTGTTGGTGGAACTGTTGGTGTTGTGTATCCATCTACAATTGATTGCCAAACTTGAAATCCCTATGCCTGTATATATGTCTTCATCCTTATGCTCCAAAAGGCATACTTATCTCCATCAAAATGTGGTATTCAATTTTTGTATAAGTTGGTACTCTCCATGATCTACCTTTCAGTGGTTAAACTGATTTCTGAAGGAACCTACTCTGATACCAATTGCTAGATTACTGAGAGGGGGGGTGAATTAATAATAGTGAAATTATAATCCTTTTTATCAAAATTGATCCAAGTGTTATATCAATGTAGTATTATTATCCAATAATGAGCAATAAGAAATGAACAATCACACACATGCATAGTACACCAATGTTTTAAGTGGAAACCCAAATCAGGAGAAAACCACAAAATATTTTTTCTTATATGTCTTGAAGAATTACATTCATTTGAAGCACCAACTTCCTTTGTTTTCCAGCTGCAACTGGAAGGAGGATCCAACCCCCTACTTTCTTAGGCTACAACTTGAGTGAAGCTCCAACTCCCCAATTCTCTATCTACAACCAGAAGGATGGTACAACCCCCTGTAGTGATGTAGCCCATGTATGTACATGCCCTATCTGTTATGCAGCCTGCGTATGTACGCACCCTATCTGTTATGCAGCCTACGTATGCCTTCTTAAACTAGGTTTTCCTTTCACTTGAAAACTTCTAACCCTCTATAACTTCTTTTGCATAGATCTGTAACCGGTCACTGTATCTAGACTGTAACTGTACCTTGTTTATGCATTCTCATACATAACCTCTACTCAAGGCAAGTATGTCTCTCTCTAGTCATGTTCCATATAGGTATGTGTAATCATGAACAAGTATAATATCCCTCACATGATATTAGTCATCAACCCCTTTATGATATTCAACTTCTCAATACATCGATAAATACAAGATGTCAACCATGTACCATAAAAACTCTTAGCCATGTGCCACGAAATACAAGATCTACCTCAACAAGTATCAATGATAAATATACCAACACTGTATTTCTGTAGATCTAACTTATACAGAAGATCCCATGTAGCCACTAGTCTCTCCAGGGAGAATCCTCAAATCTCCATTTCCACACCTCATGCATACATCAAAATCCAACTATTCATAGAAATAAGACATACATTTTGAACCAATGGATGGATCTGATGTATCTGATCACTCTAGACCTTCTTGGGAGCTTGATCTTAGAATCTAGAACCTCTGCACCTTCATATTCTCAAGTTTCATGGATTTATCAACATGTACTCACCCTATACACAGTCATCCCACATACATATTCACCCTATACACAAACATCCCTTGTGCATGTTTGCACCCTATACATAGCCAACCTGTGTACATACACACCCTATACACATCCAGCCCGCGTACGTGTACTCACCCTATACACAAATAACCCAGGTATGCCTAAGAAAATAGGGTTTTCTATGAATCCAAGAATTTTTCCGTCAACCCTTCATGCTACCTTAGACGTTCGCCACTTCATACGTATCCACAAGTATTTACAAGAAGCTTTACACAAGAAAATAGATATACAATATGTACAAGTGTATTTTTATGAGTGAGCTTTGTCTCTTATTTATATCTTCATGTAGCCTTACACTTTCCTTATTTTAGGGCTTCTTCATTTAAAATAATTTATTTTTGCAAAGCACTTTGACTCTTGGGGGATTCTATAAGACTCATGAGGGTTCTCCAACTTCATATGGTCATAACTCTCTAACCATGAAGAGTTATCTGACGTTCCACATACCACCAAAAATGAAATGGCAAACACTATCCATCTAGGATAGTTTCACTCACAAATTCACTTTCCTTCATCTCATTATTCCTCAAATAAGCATGGGTTCGCTCACTCCGTAAAGCTTATTCCCGTGAGGGATTTCACCATAAGGGGACCACTTTGGAGTTCATCCATTTTTACTTCCTATCAACCATGAAAAGACAATAATGAGTCATATTTACATCAAACAATCTTTGGCCCATTACCCAAACTTTGTGCCACGGGGATTTCTTCAAGTGTTCACATCAATGACAACCAATCTTAATCAACTGACAGTCTATAGTATTTTAGGGAAATTTTTTAGAATTTTGTATCCATTATTATGTGTGGGGCATGATAAACAAGTGTCCTCTCCTATAACGGTCAAAAATAAGAAAGGTGTGGAGAAGTTACCATAATTTCCACTTGCCACATTCAATTTAGGTTAGTCCTGTGGCATTGCAAAGAATAAATTTCAGATTTCTACAGGTCAAATTTTCATACTCAAAAGGGCCAAAATTGGAGATATACATCAAAAGGAAGCTCATATAGGAGGACAAACTCCAAATCAAGGTTTCCAAGGTGTGTTGACTTGAAACTATCATAATGTTTTATCGGAATGTCTGATTGAGCTGATTCAAAATCTATTAGAAAGATAAAACCTATAAGATTATATTGGAACAAGTATTATAACTATTTGAGATATCTATCCTTAATATATTGAGGTTGGAATTCAAGGATTTGGGTTAGACCTCAATTAAGAATCAATGGAAATACATAACTTTAGTGGAGATGAATATAAAGATGAAATCAGCCCCATGCAATGATTGAGGATGGTAAAAGAACATTATATGAGTACTAGTATAATTCCTTGTGGGGCATCTTTTTCTTTTTTGGGTGGAGTTCATAAGTGGTGGAGTATCCTTGATGAAGATATTAGACTCCACTCCAAATGGGAAGAATTTGTAAAACTCTTCTCAGATAAATGGATTAGGGATACAAAAATGGAGGAATTGTATAGAATTCAAGATGAATTAAAAGAAGAAAAGGAAGATATTAAGAAGAAAAATGATGACCTCTCCAAGATGTGATCCCTTAATGAATCACGAAATAAGGAGGTTAAGAACTTAAAGAAAGAAAATAATAGTAAATCGAAGTGGGAAAATGATGAGTAAAGGGATATTTGAAAAAACAAAGATGAAGATATATGTAGATTATGAAACCATAATAAAAAAAACTATTGGATGAGGGACCGAGAGAATGAAAAAAAAAAAAAAAAATTTGTCAAAATAAATAAGAAAGAAGAATCTTTGATGAAGAATATTCCAAAAGAATTGAAGAGAAAATTTGCAAGAAGGTTGAAGAATCCCTAAATACTGATGAGGTAAAATAAAAATTCAATCCATAATTGAAGAAGGACATCAGAATTTTATAAATGGGGTGACATTGTAGCTTCAAAAGGAGAAAGAACACAATATTCAAGAAGGTCGCCAAAACATACTTGAAGAAGTTGAACTCCATATGGACAAGGTACATGCCAAATATGATGGTATTATCTCCAAGGATAGAGAAATCAAAGAGAAAGCAAGGAAGATAGAGGATTACATTGTCTTTGAAAAGAATTTAGATGAAATACATATGTACAGTGAAGAAAAACCATCAAAGGTGGAACCATATCGACACCCTCATTACAAGGAAACATTTCAAGGAAGACAAGAAGGTCGATATCAACATTATGAAGGAATAAGATGGACCACTTGTCAATACTCATGAAACAAGGGATCACAAAACTTCTCTTCAACAAGCTATTATCAGAGACCAATAACTACTAAAAATTGGAGAATCTACATGATCTGGGTTGAGAGTGTTGACTAGAGAACAGGAGCATGATCCACTATTCCTCAGAGGTGCACGCTGATGTAATGTAGGGAAGAGATAGACACATTTGTGTCTCTGTGAAGAAGTGAGGACACACGCATAGGGAATTTCCCCTTTGGTTAGCATGGGTGTTATTCCTTTGTGCTACATGATACCCACATATATTGTTGGAAGGGTGTTTGAAGGGAGGATGCACAGACTAATGAAAACAGAGAGAAAGAGAGAGGCGCACCAGTTCCTATGGTGCACAATCTCTCTTCTTCACAAGCTTTAAACATAAAAACGCAAATCGACGTCCTCAAGTTTTCCCTCAGCAATAAGAACAAATGAATTAAACCCAGAAGAACAAATGCATGAGATAGAGATACAACAAAAACTTCATCAAATTGTATTAAATCATTGAGAGTGTTTTTAAAAACAATGTTAATCTCCCCAGAATGGAATATGCTACTTTCCTTCTATGATTCTCTGTGCTAACAGATTCGCAAGAGAAATTTCCACAATATTTATTGACATACTGACTCTTACATAGAAATTAGGCATCTTCCTTATTTCTTATATCGAAAGATTCTTTATTACAAAAATACTAGCTGACGCTGACATAAAATAGACATAGAATTGATTCTACTTTTCCTCTATGTCACTGCATATGACTCGAACTTGTTGTATGCTCTGTATGGAAGGTTGATGTCCTTCCTTATTGGTCCAATTCCTCCCTGTTTAGATCCGAAAGTGTCCTTGATTTTGCCAGCAACTTAGGAAACCATCGTTGCATTGTCTCGGATGTCTTCCACTTTGCCTGTGCTAGAGTTTGTCCCTGTCTGCCGACAAGATAGGAAACATGTTGTTGTTGATGTGTGGTTTTGCTCTTCCTATCTAGAATTTGATCCGTCAATAATAGATGTTGAAAATCCAGAATGTTTTCCACCGGATGTATGACAATGATTGTGTCCTCAAGGAGTGGTGGCTCAAAGAGCTTTAGATTGTTGACATTGAGCACATCATGAATTCCCAAATGCGGTGGGAGATCCAACCGATAAGCATTTTCACCTATGCAATCCAAAATTGTATATGGGCCATACCTTAATGGATGCAGCTTGTGATGCCTCCCTTCGAAGCATTGCTTGTCCATTTGTAGCCAAACTTTGTCCCCTGCTTGGAAATGTTACTCTATTCTATGTTTATCATGGCATTGTTTGGCTCGCTTTTGTGCAGCTTGTAGCAATTCTATCACGTTCTTGTGGCATTGTGCTAGGTTATGTATGAAGTGTTGAGTTGTGTGTTGGTCTTTGGGATGTTGCAATGATATGGATAGAGTCAAATTGATGTGAAGCTCTGTGGGTGCTAGTGGCTGGAACCCCAAGAAGAACTCGTATGTGGAAAATCTCATGGAAGAATGTGTCTCTCTGTTGTATCTATGTTGCAAGAGGTGAAGATAAGCATATCATTACTTTTTCCTTATGAAGGAGATTCACAGAGAGTGAACTAAGGTTCGATTGACCACCTTGGTTTTTCTATCGGTATGTGGGTGAAAATATATTGAAAAATTGAGTTGGAAACCAAGTAATGACCATAGTGTATGCCAAAATGTACTCATGAAATGTGATTCATGATCCAAAATGATGCTTGTTGGTAGGAAAAAATGTGGCCAGACATGGTAGAAGAAAATTCCAGCAGTTTGTGCAGCAGACGTTGTTTTGTTGCATCAACGAAAGAGCGCCATCTTTGAAACTATACATACCAAAACCCAAATGTCATCATGTTTTCCAAGAGTGGTTAGGAGGCCACTCAAGAAATCCATAGAAATTTATTCCCATGGGTGTGAAGGGATCGACAAAGGTTGATATAGGCCATGTTTTTGGTTAGATGGCTTGCTCTACGAGCATAGAGTGCATGCTCTGATGAAACTTTCCACTTGTTTAGATATAGTGGGCCATTAGAAATGGCATTGAATATCTAGGAGTGTTTTTTCATTCCTAAAGTGGCCTCCACAGGAAGAGGCATGTGCTTTTCTAATGAGAATCAAACGATCATCTGATAGTGTAACACACAGTTGATTGAGATGATATAACCAACCATCTCAGATGTTGTAATCAAGGAACAATGTTTGGTTGATTAGTGTGGGTTGTTGTACTTCTATACATATATCTTTAAAGTTGGGATATTATGTGTACATGTCTTTTCAAATTTCATAGCCTACACAACGTACTGCCAAAGTATTTTTCTCCCAATAATCTAAATTTTAAAAAAAAATGTAGTTTTTCATTTTAAATAGAAAAGGAACCTAATTTACATGTCATGAATTTTAAATTGCATCATATATAATACAATGGAACCCCAAGACAATTTAAACCATTCACAAGAAAACAAAGAAGATCAAAACCCCAACCCACCACCAACAAACAATGTAAACAATGAAATTGATGAGGGTTTGGTTATATTACAAACCCTTGAGGAACAATTAAGGAAGACTAGAGAGTCTGGTAGAGTCTTTTTGGCCACTTATTTGGAGATCATTGTGAAATTGATTGCAATTTCCCAAGGGAAATTTACCTATATCTATGATTATAGGGCACAAATGTATAATGCTAGTTTGGACAGAAACCAAGTCAACGCACTTGACATTTCAAAACAACAAATATTGTCTATTTTTAGGGATCCTAAAAATGGACAAGAACTACCATTGACTAGGAAACACATCTCCATTCACTGGTGCATCCATGTATCATGTGTAAAGTTAAATATCGTATAATTCTCAATTTTTTTATGTTTATGTTTTTGAATTTTACTATTTGGTACTAATAGCTCAATTTTATTCATATGTATGCAATCCACCGATATAGTTGCTAGGTATAGTAGTATTGCACACCTTGGGCATCTAGGCGTTGCTTTTTGACTGCCTTTCTCCATGCCTAGGGTGTTGGAATCACTTGTCCATCCTGTGAGGTTCCATCTCATCCCACTTCTCTACCACCCACCCCCATCACCACTTTCGACCCCATTAACAGAGACTACCAAAGTAGAGGTTGTCTCAGAGTAGGTTGTACAACCTAATGCTCCATATGGTAGTGAATCTCAATCGATGCCTGAGATATTCACGGTGAGATAATGCATTGATGATAATTTTTTATGTTTCATGAATTTTTTTTTACTCATATTTGTTTAATTTTGTTGACTTGATCCTTGTAATTGATGCATGGTGGCATTGCAGAGAGATTGGGGTCACAGAGGAGGGTAACACCCTCACGATTGATAGTTTCATAAGTGATGAGTTGTCTTAGGTTAAATTACAAAGTATCAATTTGTATTTCTATTAATTCATTGATGAAAAAAAATTATAACATTGTTTATTCTTTGTGCAGTCTCCAAAGCATCAAAGCACGCCCAGAGCTATAACCTCTCGAGGTGAATCCTCTATCAAGAGAAGAAATATAGATTTCTAGCATTCTCTTGAGGGTGAAAAGGGTTATAATGGTAAATAATTGACCAAATACTACCATTTTGTAGCTAGGCCACAATATAGATGTTTTTTTTTATGTTAGGGCACTTGTTGTCACTTTGTATACTAGGCACGAGTTTCCATTTTGTA
>JASDQU010095306.1:0-17635 GCA_032191745.1 Picea mariana | reverse complement strand
TTCACATATTTCTCTAAGTTTTGCAGGTCATCTCAAATGATTCATTGGGATAGCATCGAAGAGGAGCCTACCCTTGAGCCCTTCCTACACTCCATACCTTTTTCTTAATCCATTTACTTGCTGCATTCATTTCCATATATATTTCAGCTTTTAACATTCTTAGAAAGGTCAAAAAATAAGTTTTCATTTTCAGATTTTTGTATACAAAAAATTTCTGTGTAAAACATAATTTTTTTGACAAGTTTAGTGTATTTTGCAGCATTTCCAGCAAGCTTTTGCTTACTGTTTTTTGCAGGTTAGTGACAGATCCAAGGGGATATGTTGCCCAAAAACACCTAGGAGGCTTCCCAACACATTTCTCTTTGGTTGGGTAACACTTTTCTCCTTTTCTCCTTCAAATTTCTAAGTTCTCTTGCTTATTTTCCTCATTCTTTTAGGCCTAAATCTTGATCTAACTTAGAGTAGTTTATTTCATCTTTAGCTTAGTTTATTACTTGTCCTTATGATTGTTAGTTTAGTTTTTCTTTCATTTCATTAAGTCATTTTAGCTTCTGAAAATTGGTATTAGAGCCATAAGTATTAATACTACCGAGATAGTTTCTGCCTGAGCAGTCGGCCAGGAGCCTGTTTAATCCTTGTATCTTTGAGGACATAAGACTAAACGCCCTGCTTTCCTGTGCAGTTATATCTTAGTAGTATTAATCTCACTTGCCGACACCTTGGGGGAGTCATCCCCAAAATCGCCTTGGCTTAAAGGGAACTAATACTCTTGTGATGATTGATGCTTAATGGTAAAATTCTCTAGTTAGTAATCACACATAGTTTCCTTTTTCAAGTTTATCTCATATGCTCATAATCTGATGCTTAAGGGTTAAATGATTTATAATGTCTTTTAAATGGTAGATCTTTAGTAACCTAAGTCATTTAGCTTGCTTACAATTTTAGCATATGTGATCTAGTTTCTTGGTTTAAGATCTTAAGTATAACTTGTTAAATCTTTTCTTTCTCATGCTTACATTTTACATATGATTTAACACTTTTACATACATGGTTGATGGTAGATCTTAATCCTAAGTTTAATAATGTTGATGTGATGCTCATGGTTTAATGTTCTTTCTTTTCATTGTGGCATATCCTCACGTTCTAAGTCATTTATTTTTCAGATCTACTTGCTAAGGCACTCATTAAAGTTTAAGTTATCTTACTTCATGGTTATTTGCCCACATACATAACTTAAATTTTCTTTCATGCAAGTTTAATTTTCTGTTATTGCAGCAAGTTGTTCTTGCCTAATATTTCACACCTAAACCTGCAACCTTTATGTGGAATGGTTTATAATTAATTGGTATATCTTGTGTATCATTTCCATATAAGTTTATGTGGTGAATGCTTTTACTTTTAAGCTGTTAAACATACTTTTATAAGCATTTGCAGTTTCGGCCATACCCTTAAACGTCCAATTTTGAAGCAATAAAACTTGTCTAAAATTCACCCAACACATCTAAAGACCCACCCGCGGGTCATAATAACACTTAGAAACAATTTTAGGGACTTCATTCAGCCATCTCCACCATCTAAAACGGGCTTGAGGAAAACAACGGAGAGAAGAGGCGGGGATCCGTCCTCGTGATTTCGTTGGGGAGATCCTTTCCGGGAAGTACTCTTGCTGTCAGGGCTGACCTTGGAAGCTAGGGTAAGGCCTCGTTTGCCTTACTATCTTGAGCACCGGGCAGTCATTTGGCCAAGGGAAGAGGAAGTTTGAAGCACACATCTAGTTTAGGGGGAAGAGAATTAAAATTTATAAAATCTTTAAACAACTCCTACAACACTTAGTTGCATAGATCACCTTTGTATGTTGGGGAATTAGATGTATTGCTAGGAACACATTGGTGATAATATTTTCATTGTCTTATCTATCTCTTTATTGCAACTTGATGGTTAATGCTTCTTTTGTCTAAGTGAATATTTGGGCTATAACATTGAATATCTTGTTTATTGATTGTTGTGGTGTGAATCAAGAAAGTATTGAGTATCCCACTTGGGGAGGCATTACTTTCTTTGATTCTTAAGTGCTTTTTGTGGTGGCCAGTGAAGGCGGTCCAATAGAGTAAGTGCTATTGGGGCATGCTTGGCAAATTGTTGAACACTTACTTTGTATCTTTGTAAATGGTGTAATCATTGTGTATAACTTAATATTCTTTTGTAAGTAATATAACTTTGGGTTTGTGGGTAGTTTAACTTATTCATTTTGTAAACTTTCTTGTAACGAACCACCCACAAACACTAGTTGACCCCATTGCCCAACCTTAGGCCCTAGTCTTAGTTGACTTAGGGAAAGGGCTGATTCTCATACAGAATAGACTTGCACTTGCATTGCTGCTTGTCATCTTAGGCTAGTTTTCCCCTTTGGCCTATAACAAATTAAAACTAACTCCTAGAACATTAACATTAAAATTAATCTAGTAACTAGGGACAACCCCCCTTGGCTTCCCTAGGAGTAAGCCTAGAAGGAAGAGGTTCCAGTCAAGGTGACAGTGTGGACTTGGAACCTAGACATTATGTCTCTGAGGACACACTAAGTGAGTTGGACTTAGCTCACGCTAGCAAGTGTGTATAAGGACGGCAACACCCCGGATGGATCCCCCTGGGGGAATGCACCCCTCTTTCTCTGGCAAAATGCGTCCTAGTGATTCTAGCGTCGGAATCGGACGAGATGTGTCTCAAAATGACCGCCTTGGTCTACTGGGAAATGGGTCGAAAGGGTTTCCCTGAATATGGCCTGATGCTCGCTCGAGAACCCTGAATGTATCCGCCAAAAGTGTCGCATTCCCAAGTCTAGAAAATGCGCCCCAGATGATTCCTCCGTCGGAATCTGGCGAGGAACAAGGCAAAATATGCGCCTTGCCTTCCTCTCGAATCGGTCGGAGGGAAATCTCGGAATTCTCCCTGGATGGGACAAGTCGATCTCTAAACCTCCCAGAAGTTGCACCCTCCCTCTGGATGAATGCACCCTTGCTACTGAACACTGAGTAACTGCTACTGAAGGATGATGGAAGACCTATGTGATCTTCCTGGTGACTAAGGTGTGTCTCTCAACACCAAAATCAGCCGACTGGTGTCTTCCTCCTGGAATCCATTGAATTATCTCTCCTGAGATGCGCCTCTCTCCTCAATGACAAGTCATAATCTGCATAATGATGAATTAGGTCGTTGACTCTTCTCTTATAGCTTTCCAAAACCCTAATTGACTGCTGAAACCCTAATTCGTTGTTGACCTTTTCCCTCCAAGTGACTTTTACTTTATTTTATTATTCCTTGATTAAATCACTTAATTAATTAATTAATTAATCATTTTACCTCTAAAAAGTGATTTATCCATCCTTATGGCTTCTCCGACCATTGAAAGTCACTTCTCATCATCTTATCCTGTAGTGCTCTTCTTCCCGATTCCGATGAGCTATTACACTAAGAGGTTTTTCCAAGTAATATGCCCATTATGACCTTAGTGAAATTAATTAAGATATGACCCATAATAACTCAAAATTACAAAAATCATCAGAATGCAACGAAACCAAAACTAAGCTGTGCGGAATGGATCCTGATGATGAACGATGCAAGTCGGGCCCAACAAAATCCCTCAATATCTCCCGAACTCTCTGTCACCCCTATCTGGCTACTCTGGTAGGCATAGCACTCTGTAAAGTTATAATGTCCCAAAATGGGTACATTACATGCTAGCAGGCACACAGCTTCTACAATGCCTTTGGTAGCTCGAATCATCAGGCACAATCTCTGTGATCAAACGGTAGCACACACAACTACATCCAAACGATCTGGTAATGTCCATGACAATCAGCTAGTAGCACACAACTACTACAATGTCATCCAATAGATCACAACTGCTGCCAAGTAGTACACAAGTACTGTCCAGTGACACACAGTCACTGCTAGTGGAACACATCCACTCTAGTAGCACACAGCTACTGTCCGAAGTCACACATCCTCTACCAGTGGAACACATCCACTGAAGTAGCACATAACTACTGTCTGGAGTCACATAGCCTCCGCCAGTGGAACACATCCACCGTAGTAGCACACGGCTACTGTCCAGAGACACACAGTCTCCACCAGTGGTACACAACCACTGAAGTAGCACACAACTACTGTCCAAAGTCACACAACCTCCGCTAATGGAACACATCCACCGTTGTAGCACACAACTACTGTTCATAGATGCACAATCTCCGCTAGTGGTACAAAACCACCGAAGTAGCACACACCTACTGTCTGGAATCACACAGTCTCCGCCATAGTCTTACGATTACGCGTGTGATGTTTCTTCTCTCAGCAGGTCCGACAGTGCATTACCCCCTCAGTCACCTCACGTGACTGATCCAGGGAACCCTTGGCCAGAGGGGTTAGCCGGCATGAGAAGAAACAACACACGTCCCTCTCAACGAGGGTAGACATTCAACAAGACTCCAAGCTTATCCCTAAAGTACTCATACTTCACTCTTGACAAGAGCTTGGTGAGGATGTTCGCTATCTGCTCGTCCGTGGATATGTACTGGAGCTCCATAGCTCCTCTCTGCACCATGTCCCGAATGTAATGATATTTGATCTCTATATGCTTAGCCCTGTCATGGAATACATGGTTCTCGGTAAGCTTCACGCAACTTTGATTGTCAAAATGTATCAAAGTTGGCTCCAATTCTAGATCAAATATATCGTGTAGAAAATTTCGGAGCTACATTGTTTCCCCGCTTGCCACGCTTGCTGCGATATACTCTGCTTCTGATTTAATGAGTTCCATTGGTGTTTGCTTCCTTCTCAACCATGAGATCATTCTTGATCCTAGACTAAAACAACATCCGAAAGTACTCTTCCAATCCATTGCACTCCCTGCCCACTCATAATCTGTATATCCCTGCAGCTTCACATCTCCACTTGAGACATATATCAATCAATATCCAACCGTACCACGAAGGTACCTCAACATATGATTTGTTGCCATCCAATGTCCCTGGCTAGGTTCAACCATATATTGACTCAAGGTGTTCACTGCAAAGCATATGTCTGGCCTGGTGTTAACTAGGTACATCAAAGATCCAATCAACTTTTTGTACATCGTGGGATCCACCAATCTGAAGATTTGTCACTCAAGAGCTTCATATTTATCTTCATAGGTGTGGTCATGGAATTGCAGTCCATCATCCCGAATTTCTTCAAGATCTCAACAGTATATTTTCCTTGGCTAAGGAAAATCTCATCTGATCTCTGCCATACCTCCAATCCCAAAAAATAATGCATCAGACCTAGATCCTTCATCTCGAACTCTTAAGCGAGCTCCCTCTTACACCCAACTATGAGATTCTCATCTCCTGTCAAAAACAGGTCATCCACATGTAGGATCAATGGGCAACCATCAAATAACTGTCTAATCTGGCATATCATGCCCTAGGTTCTTGCTTGGGTCTGTACAAAGCCTTCTTCAATCTGCAAACATGAGACTCCTTATCATGTATCTTGTGGTTGCTCTATGTACACTTCTTTTGGCTACCGGAGCAAGTGTCTTGTCATAATCTTCTCCCTCTTGTTGGGAGAATCCTTAGGCCACAAATCAAGCTTTGTACATCTCTATGCTTCCATTTGCAGCATGCTTGATCTTGTAGATCAACTTGGAAGTCACTACTGACTTCCCTTCTAGTCTCAGAACCACTTCTCACACATCATTCTTCATGATGGACTGATACTCCTCCATCATGGCATCCTTGCATTCCTGCTTCTCAACAACTTCTTCAATGGTGGAAGGCTTTGAATCAATGATGTTGCTCATCAGCGCCACATAGCTGGAAACAATGTGTGGTTTTTGGAACTGAGGCAAAATCTATATCCTAGTCCTTCTAACTGGTTGCCTCCTCTGTCATTGCAACAAGGACTATCGAGACAAGGGAATCCTCCCAGGAGATCTCACATCTCCTAGAAGCCTCTGAAGCTTCGATCTAGCCTCCTCAACTCATGGCACATGTCTGTCAGTCCTGGAAGACGTCTCTATCTCCTATCTAAATCTGAGAAGGAATACTTTATGAATGAATGTCTCTGAGCCACTGACTCTCACTGAGATCAGGTTCACTTTGAATCTGCATGCTGCCTCTGAAGCTTGACTCCCTCTGAGTCTATACGATCTCCGGAGTCACCTGCTTCCGCTGCATCTGTTGACTTCTTTTGAAGTCTGATCTCCTATGGATTGTGCTGGGAGGTTTCTCCTCCCTACTGGATCCTAAGGGTTGACTCCCTCTGAAATCTAGCTCTGTCTGAGTTGGTACTTGGTGGGGCCGCCTGCCTCACCACTGGTGGAGTCATCTACTTCTCTTCATAGTATGGCTTATTAATTTTATGTATCTCTATGAGAACATGCTTGTTTACTGCATCGTTTCTAGGTAGGCCCTTCTGGCACTGTTGACTCTTCCTGATGATTTGAAGAGTGGTCAAATTAACTGTATGGTCATCTTTGGAGCTTTCTGCTCCTCACAGTCAATCTCCATAAGAGATATGCTTCTTCGTCTTCTACTTCACATGGGTGTGTACGTTCATGTACACAGTTCTATGTCTCGACTAGAGACAATTCTAAATCGTTGCCTCCTGCAACCGTCATCAAGTAATCAAGAACATCTCTTAGAGGAGATCAATTTCATATTGCAGACAAGTATATCATTAATAATGAACAATGAGCATTTTCTTAATGGTAATCGTACCGAGAGTATTCAGGTGTACCTAAACATTTGATAGCAATAACAAATAATGAAGCTGTAAAGACTGCTATCCTAGGTACAAAACTTACTTAAGCAACAACAATATAAAACATCAAACCCGATATGCAAACCTGGAGTATGGCGTTGTTGTCCTGCTTGAGTTTCCTTCTATCTTTCATATGCATGGAAACACCATTGTCTAAAAGACAAATTCTTCATCCTTTGATGCCTTTGAGTGCTCTTCAGCATCTGCTGCATGTGTATGGTATTTCTTCTTCTCCTTTTCATTTCTATCTGGACATTGAAAGGCATATTGTCCCAACCTCTGGAAACTATAGCATCTGACCTTTGATGCATCCTTCTTGTAACGAGGTCTCTTAGACTTCTTCGGGCTGCCTTCTTCCCTTTTCTTTCTCTTCTTCACTTGGGCAGCAAGTGCTTGATTTTCTTCCTCATTAGTCTTTTGTGTCTTGGATATCATCCTGGATTCCTCTTGAGTGCAATTTGACCATAACTTGTCAAACTTGGGCAATCTCCTTCTTGCGCTAATTCCTTGGACAAATGGGTCCCATGAGGGAGGGAATCCATTGAGTGTCGTGGTCACAAGTTCAACGTCTTCTACTGGATCTCCAATAGTTTCTAACTGATCCTTGATCTGTGAGATCCTTGTATCGTCTCTGACTTGTTCGTAGTCACATTTTTGAGTTGATGTCGTAGGGTAAGATTTTGAATGGTGTTCTTGCTTTCATAGAGCCTGGTTAGGGCATCAAACATCTCCTTTGCAGTATTTAGTTCTGATACATTGGGTATCAGGTGATCCTTGATTGAGTCTGTCAAGATCCTCTTGACCTTGACCTCATTCTTCTTGAACTTTGTCTTTGCTTCTTCGTCTTCGGGTTCTGGAAGCATCTTCTTGGCGTGATCCAATAATTCATTCTCTTCTAGAATGAGTTGTATTCTATGCTTCCAGGATCTGAAGTTATCTGCTCCATCCAATCTATCCTCAACTCTTATACTGGTTGACATTTTCGCCAGTAGAAACCCTAGCACTGGAAAACATCGATTTTTCAAACGTCACCAAACTGCACGCTAAGGGTTTTAGGGGGTGCGCTAGCTTAAGGCGCACTGCTTTGCGAAGGAATTATTCCCAACGTCCTTGGGATAGTTCTTAACGAGCTTGACAAAGTATTGCAGCTGCAAGGTGTCGTTGTAGCGATCTTCCTTCCAGTGGTCAAACTGTTCTGAAGGTAACTAGCTCTGCTACCATGTTGGATTTTCCTTATTTATAGAGCATTAGTGTTAATAGTGTTATTTTACTTCGTTACCTTTAGCATATATATCATGTACTGAGCAGTAGCAACATAAACAAGAGACAAAAAAAAACAGAAGAGATTTATCCTGGGCAAAACCCAACAACCTTTCTTAGATAGATTTCGTTCACAAATCAAGTCCAATCAGATAAACCCTAGCACAAGTTCTAGCTTAACCAAAAATACCACCCCAGCTGCAGCAGCAGCACCATACAAAGGTAGCGCACCTTCCCAAGGAGTAGCGCACTAGAGAGAGATACCAAAAGACTGAGCAATAATAAACTATGTAGCTGCAGCTACTGCGTCACCTCCTCCAAATTTGCGCCTTGCTTCTGTGTAGCTGGGAGAGTGTGAGTGAGTGCAAAAATGAGCTAAGGCGCCTCCTTATTTATATTCGTCTTGTCCTTCTAGCTGGGCCGACTTCTCTTCTGGGAAGGTGTCTTTTCATTATACTTTATTCTTCTGGGTTGACTTCTCTTCTAGGGTATTTCAACATCTGTCCAATGGATCTCTTGCTTCCAGAATCTTCTTTGCATTTAAGAAAGGTCATCTAGGAGGGAAAGATCCTCCCACAGCTACCAAAACATCAACATTTAAGAATTGCTTCTTTGATTGAGTTGTTACATTATAGTCATATTTTCTAGAATCTTGTGTTTAATTTTTTTATATTTTCATTCATTTTAAAATTCTAATTACTTTTTATCATCCTCTCCACATGCCCTTGTTCCATGGAAGTTAGGGGTACCCTCCTGTTGCCACCTAATCTTCACCTCGAGTCACATGGAAGAAATCTTCAATCCACTGGGTGTGGCCTTGGGGGCAAGTCTCGAGCTAGGTTGTTGTCACCTGATAACTCGACTCCTCTATCTAGGCTAACTCCTAGCGAACCTAATAAAATAATCTAAGGCTTGTTAAGCTAGTTACAAAGAAATTCTAGAAGATAAATGAAACAAAAGCAAATACTAATCTAGCATCATATAATGACACAATAAAAGATTGCTTATGCGAAATGATATTAAGAAAATGACATGCTCCAAAGCAACACCTGACAATAAGCAAATGGAAATATTGTAGACCAATGCCAATAATGTAAGTGTATATTGCTACAAGATAAATGTGTTGTGAAATGCTCTTGGTAAGTTGTATTAGTTAAGGATTTCACTTGGATTTAAGTTAATTGAGTGAGATGGATCGATAGTGCAAATCCACTCACGATTGCAAGAGATTGTAAATGAGAAAATGAAAGATCTAATCTATCGTGTGTTTCCTTTAAACTATAATCCCTCAAATGGGTACAAGCGAAACTGCAAGGAATTCCAACAGGGGGAGAATGAATCTCAAAGTATCCCCTTGAACTCATGAGCAATTTGTTGGTATGGATCCCATATTGAGCAATAATGGCAAAAGTTTTTTCCTAATTAGACTACTCCGCACAAATCAAGTCCCTTTCTGAATCATGCCAAGATCAAGAAATGCTTGCGAGGCTGAGAGCATAAGAGGGCCTTGACAGGGAAGGTTCGTTACTTTGCAAAAATGAAATAACTGAAAATGAAACTAAGCTAACTAATCTAAAACATAAATTAAATGTTTTGTTGTGTTGTGGGTTTGTTTTAGATTTATTTTATCTTTTTAAGTTAGAAAAATGGACACATGCAAAATGAAATGCAAAATTGAGATGATCCCCCGAGAGTAGGGGGGATGGGAGGACTAGTGGGTTATCCCATTGTTGCCTTCAAGTTACAATCTTAAGAATGAAGGTTTGTTGGTCTTTTATAATCCCAAGACCACTCAAACTTACAAATTAGAAGAATAAAATGATTAGATGGAAGATTAAGTGCTTTGGGGTGTCCCGGATGCTCCAGATCCACGAAATTTGGGCAACACTTCCTCCTAGTTGTTTGTCAAACCTGAAAAAACGACAAGCTATTTTGATAGAAAGATGCCCAAAATTCTTTTGGGACAACCTACAAAAAGTGTTAGTCTTAAGCCAAAAATTACCAAGTGAAAGTTAGACAAAAGTTAGCAAAAAATGACCAGGAAAGCAAGCAAAACACCAACTTTCTTAGTGGATTTTGTTTGTTGTTGGGGACAGAAAACAAATAGGCACTAAGATTTTCCAAATATGAGATTTAAAGCTCTTAAAATTTATCTATCTTTCAGTTATTAAGATTTAACTATAAAACTTGCTTAAAAGATAAATTTCTATGCTAGATCTAGCTTAAATGATAGCAAAATTGAAAGTGCAATCTAGATCTATGCATGCATGCAAAAGTAAAGATCTATTTAAGATTTATGTTTAGAAATAAGATCTGCTTGCAGGCAAGGAAAGTAACCAAGAAAAATTTGATTTTACGAAAGAGAGAGAGAGAGAAGCTTGAAGATTAGGAATCCTTGGACTATGGGGTCTCCCAGTTGGATGTTGAGGGACTACGTTCTCAAGAGGCTTGGAGCATGTAGAAGGTTGTGCTAGGCTAGTCAGCCACTTCTCCAAGCATGAGGACCTGTAAAACTTAGAATACTTGCAAAAAACTTGTTAAATATTCAATGTCACCTACAAAAGACACTTAGATAATATGTTAATCAACTGAAAAGACATATAAATCTTATGTCACTAATGCAAATGATCAATAAGATCTAATAAGTAAACTAACTTAATATATCCTATCCTATTGGGTGATAACACCCCTTCAAAGGCTAAAATAATAAATTAAATGCAAGAAACTAAGCTAAAGTTACTTCATATAATTAGCTCAAGACATCAAACGTCCACACAAATGATGCAAACCACCTTCTTGAGCTCCAAATCCTTTCTTTATTCCAACAAAAGTATTACATAGCAGTACAATAGCAAGCTCAGCCCAAACTCTCAATAACCAACAAGAGAGGAGGTAGCTTGAATAAATAGGAAGAGAGGGTGAATTTCCCAAGGAGGAGGGCACACTTCCCAAGAGAGAACGAGCCAAGTGTGTGAAAGAATGGTTGCCACATCTCAAGCTAACTCAAGAAAAGGCGCCACAAGTCAAGAAGAAGGTGAGTGAGAGGGCGCCACCTCTCAAGAGGTATGCGCATCTCTCCTTGGGATTGGCACCCTCAAGGAGAGTGCGCCACCTCTCAAGAGGGACGGTGCACCCTCTCTTGGGATCTCCACCAAGTGAGCCTAACACACCACTTAACTCAACAATTAACTCTCCCTTACTTGTTGTCAATTGTCTCTAACAACCAGTGAGAATAAGTGAACTAGAGACAAGTCAAAAACATGTCCCGAACATGTTTCCTTAAAAATAGGGAGTTGATTTATTCACCTTTTTGAGGAAATAATTGTTTTTTGTGAGTAAAAAACAATAATTTCTCTCTAAAAATGGTAGACTTAGGTAAAGGGGTATTCTGGGTTAGAAAACGATACCCCCGAAGGTGTATAACACCTCCTAGTACCATTTATTAATTATTTATATCAATTTACAAGGTAAAATCCCATTTTACAGGAAATTTTACGTTTTATTAAAACAATTAAAAAATCCTGGAGTGACCTAATGCATGTCCATAAGACTCTAGATAAATGACTAGCATGGTAATATATACATTTGACATTAGACTCAGACAGAACACACCAAGGCCTGGCCATTAGGACATACTCCAGCTTTGGAGGAAGTGAGTGAAAAACTTAGAAAATTATAAGTCACTGAAAAGAGAGGAATAATTAACCAAGTAAAAAAACACTCTAGAGTTATGCACTAATGACCAAGTCTTGGGGAGATGAGTCTTTTACATACAAAATACCTCATGCGAACTCGTTTTATTACAATTCCCCCATGGGGGTATGGAACATGCATAAAGGAGAAGAAGAAGAAAGGGGGAAAAAATGCCCGGCAGGATTTCTGAACTCTGAACTTTGAACAAATGTCTTGTTCAATCTCTATGGATCACAGTAAGACCTTCCTAGTGCAACTGTGGAGGCAACACTTCCAACTGTCCCCAAAACATGTCCACCCATTACCACAAGGCAAAGTGCTTAGCCTTGTGACTCCTTTGCTCCAATCACTATTGCAATTGTCTCTTCACTTTGTTTGCTTCCAACAATGACCGATGACACAATCCAATGTTCGACAATGGAGATCCAAGTAGCAACTCGATTTTGTTTTCAATCTCCACTTTGGTGGCAAACCTTTGGGTTCTTGAAACACTTCCTTGTATATGCTTCCATAAGTTGTTTTAGCTGTTGTTCTTGCTATGTAAATTTGGTCTCCATGGAAGTATTACTATTAGTGTCTCTCTTTGACATACAAGAATAAAAGCGCCTGCATGGATTGAAATACTATGCTTGATTATTGACGAAATTTAGTTATATGAAGATTGCTTGGGATGTGCTTCAGCATAATATAGATTAAGATGAAGCATTTAGAACATGTTTTTATGGGATAAAAATTAATTTGTCTTTAGCTTATAGACCCAATTATTTTCAAATAAATTTTACATGCCAATTATTCATCAAATAGATTTACTACATTTTTCAGAAGGGAATTTCATACAGTTTGTTGAAATTTATTGAATATGCAGTAAAGAATATGCCCATTGTCAATTCTTTGAACCATTTTAACTAAATAGAAAAATGATTTTGTGCAGGTCATTCAGTCCCTTATTGACTTAGGTGCACTTCAACCTACTGGTGACATGGCATCTGTATGCTTCTAATCCTCCTTCATATTAAGGAACTTCTATAATCCTCAGTTTTGGAGTTTAGGATTCTCTTTGAACTTTTGAACAGTGCATCCCAAGGAAGCGAAGTAAATTTGAAGGATGAGAGTAACTTGAGAAATGCTTAATCAACAGGCATCACCAAATATTATTCAGTTAATACGATATTGTGATTATTGTTTGAAATGTTCTCTATAGGTAAGGCGATCTATACAATTCTTCCTGGATAGGATATTAAACCAGAAACCTGACCAAGAAGCAACACTTTCTGCAATTGGGGAGGTATGTTTAATACTAAAGATGCAATCCAGGCATTACTATTTAGTATTTATGTCTAGTATGTACCCAAGAAATGCCTCTTTTTGTTTACATCTTAGTGGGTAGTTCTCTATATTAATATTTATAGTTCTCTTGATAAAATGATGTTCTAGATCTTGGATAAGAAGGGCTACTATCTCTGTCCTTCTCTTTACTGACCTTGGTGACTTTTAAGCCTTGGTTATATGGTTGTTAGCTTATAATCTGTTGGATGTATGATGCCCACTTACCGAATCAGAATTTCATTTTTGCATAAACAAGTCTATCACTTTGCCTGAGAAAGCATGTTTTTATTGTGTTATTGACTGGACTAGTGCAAATTTTTGTATTTGTAATATCTTTTTCCATTGATAATGCAGATTTTGTTCATCTTTTGTACACTATGTTTTCATTTCATAGAAGATTTCATTGGTTTATCTGTTACTGTTAACTCCACTGAATCTTGTACATATTGAAGCATATCAAAGTTACTTCAACCCAAGCATTAACACTTCTGACAGTCACCTACCTATATGCAAATCTAGTTTGGTATACTATACTTACACATTAGAGATGACATCTTTAAGTACTTAGAATTTATGCTCAGGAGGTAGTGGAGGTGACAAGAAGCTAAAATATTTCATGCACAACCAAGGGATAATCAAAGCTTTTCTAGGAGAACTGTCTTGCAGTTAAGAGGGAATAATGAGTGTCTTCTAGCTGCTGGGTTGCAACTTGTTAAAGATGTAATGCCCATTTTTAGTTTGGTGCCCCAGTATGCTAAACCTAAAAGTAGGATCAATTTTAGAAGCACATAATGGTTTTAGATGGGGCAATCTAATTTGGTTGGAGGATAATCCTTATGCTCAGATGTCCAAATTTGGTACAAAATTTGTATTGTAAAAATGTATTCTTATGCAATACAAAAGAAACAGTCTTTATTTTGAAAGACTCTTGTCTTTTCAAATGTGTATGCTTCAAAAGCCACCTGGTATCAGAGCCACCTGAAATAATACCACTTGTTATGTTCCTTGATGTACTCATGGGTGGCCATCAATATCAAAGAAAAGGCACGAAGCCATATAATCTGTAACAAACATAAAGTACATATAATAATATTAATAAAAATAATATTCAGAGGGCGCATGTCTAAACGGAATGTCTATTTATGTATGTGATCAATCAATGTATATTTATACACAACATACATACTATTGTAATTACACACATATTTATTATTAATTATATATTTATTTATTTGGAAGGATTGTTTTATGTTATCCTTTTTATGTTGGATATTTTCCTATAAATGAACTATTGTTCCTTACATCAGTATCAAAGCCCCTTCCAGGGCACCTGATGCTCCAACCTTTGGCCACACATTGATCAGAGTTTCTTTGAATTTTGACCACAGACCTGCTTTTGGCCATTTGGCCATTTTAAGTTTAAAAATTCCACTGAAGAAAGAATATTCTGCTGCTACAAGAAAACAAAAAAGACGAAAGTGTAAGAGAAGATCAGACAAATTATGAATTTCAATGGGTGAAGAATTGAAAAGAACCACTATAGGAAAGAAGATATGCAATCACCATCAAAATTAAAACAATTGAAAGGATTTAGTATATAGAAAAGGGAAACACCAAATTGTACAACTAAGTGAACAAGAAGAGGCAATACACATTGAGTTTCTCTTTCTGCCATAATATTCACAACCTATCTGTTGTCTCAGATAAATTCCAAGATAAATTCAAAGTCTATTGAAATAAATTGACCGCTGCAAATTAGCAGTTAGGGATAAATTTCTCATCGCTGGAAAACTGCAAAAATCATCACAAGTGGAAACACATTAAAAGTCCAAACATTCTTGCAGTCCAAAGAGTATATCCTCTATGGCAGTTTTTGTTCGAGAATTTCTCAAACATTGGGGGGCGAGATTTCAGAGATTTGAAGACACTCTTTAGGATCTTGAGAAAGCCCTTTTAGAAGAGGGATTTTCCTTGAACCCTATTGAAAGTGATGAAGACATAATTAAGGAAGAAGCAGTTGAGGATGATTGTGATGATGATCATGAGGTTCTGGATGAAGAAAGTTGCCAAACACTCAAGGAGAGCATTGAGGAAGATAGGAAGTTTTGTGAACAGCTGGTTGAGAATTGTTGTGATAGGAATTTCCTGATTGGACTCTTCATAGAAAGAAGGGAGAGATTTGACGCCATTTTATAGGACTACCAAGACGATCCCACTGATTTGCTGGCCCGAGAAGTTGCTGAGGCATATAAGGCAGTGAATTCGCTGTGTGCTGCTGTATTAAGTGGGTATTGCAGCAGGGAAGGCTCTTCGAACCTGGATCAGCCATTCACCTTGTCTAGGGAACTGCTAGAGCTTGACATCGCTGAAGAGGAATTGAGAGATTTTGAAGAAAACACCCCGGAGCAGCCTAATGCCGCTGTTCAAGAAAAAGCCTATGAAAATGATGATGCTGGTATCCTGGAGGACCCCGAGAATTTTCATGCTGGTGCTTCAGGTTGTGATGATGAATCTGCTCCAAAAGAATTTTTGTGCCTAGAAATTGAAGAGGGTGGCATCATACATGCAGCCACCATTGAAGAACATGCTCAAGAGAACACTGATTTTGAAAAAGGAAGAAATGACAATGCTGTGCAAAACTTTGCGGGTCTGAAGCTCTTTGAAGAATCGGAAGAAGAATACTGCCAGAGAACACAATATGGTGTGGTTTTGAAGACTTTGGATGATGATATCCCTTATGCCCCAAATTATAATGATGGAGCAATTAGTGGACAGAAACCAGTGTTGGAGCCGTTATCATGTAATCTGGATGAGTTCATCTTAAGAGCTCTAGAAGGGACTCATTCCTTGTGCTCTTTGATGATAACCCTCAGTGTGATGAGTATGAAGATCATTTTCTTTTAGAAAAAAAATGGTTTGACAATATCCCGGGATTACAATGTGAAGGCGATAATGCTTTGAGCATTCACAAGTCTCAAGATAAATGTGTTGGAGACAAGAGTCAACCGGGTACGAAGCATGCAGCTCGCCTGATAAACTCTAAAGCCAGAAATCTGCAGCTGGAGCAAAATAGTTGCAGGTCTTACACTTTTTGTTTTGAGAAATCTCTTGTCTATGACACTTATGAAGATGACTATCAGAGCCCTTTTCTCAAAATCGATGAATACCAATGTGTAGCTTGCTGTAATGTACCTATGCACTGCTGTCACAATTTTGTCTCACTGCTGTTGGGATTTGGTGACAACGAATTCCTTCAAGGATGGATTTGGATCCCCTATTATTCTGCGTTGGTTACAACCAAATAGACCAAGTTAGAATATGGATAGGGATTGCATTTAATAATCAGTTTCTTGTAAATGTATATATATTATAAACACATATAAGCCCGTAGAGGCAGTGAGAGAGACAGAGTGAGAACTTGCAAGTCTGTTGTAATCTCCATGATCTGAATAATAAGACAACCGATGCCTATGTTTGGTGGACGTAGCCCAACGTTTGGTGAACCACGTGAAATCCCTATGTTTCTTATCTATGTGATTGTTAATTATCATATGTGAATTGTGTTTTCTGCATTTGCAATTCTAACAAGTGGTATCAGAGGTGGTTAGAGGAGAGGTGTCGAGGGCGTCAAATTCTCGAAGGAGCCGCAGGAGTGAAACCTGTGTATAGTGCGTTGATTACCACATCGTCGCAGGGGCCTCCTCTTGGAAGGTGCGACGTCCTATAGGCTGGCCTTCGCTTGCACGAAAATTCTTGAGCTCGTCGCACCCTGGCTGTATTGAGAGGGGCGACGACCACTTGAAATCATCACAGCCTGGTTGTAGTTTGAGGTGTGACAGTCCTTTGAAGCACGTCACAGGGCAGCTCCATCGGGAGGTGCGACGACTCCCAAAGATAATATTCACATGGTTATTTGGAATTTAAGGCATGGTGCGAATCTTTTGAAAGTTATGCTTTATATTTTATAATATTATATTGAATGCATAAAAGGGTGGAGGAGTGTATGAATTTAAAAGGTTATATGAATTAAGCGTGAAGGTGAATGCTTATTGTTATCCCCGCTATCTAGGGATAACTAGGAGATCATGTCTCGAGGCCCACATGATCCCAGACATGGAGTACGAGAGCAGATTGACTTGAGCNAGCAGTACCAGCCTCCATCACTACCGGCCTGGGCTTGCATCAGAAAAGGTTCTTGCTCCATGAGGTAATTGGTCCGAGGTATCATGGTATGTGTCATATTTGATCATTATAACCTTCTTATGTATGCATTGGATCTCTTTCATTTCGGATAACTGCTTGGATCTTACACTAATCCACTTGACCACTGTTGGGGTAATTGATGGGGTAGCTTAGCAAGTTGGTATTCATGGGTTTTGGTTGGCCACCAAGGGGGGTTTGCAGAACCATCGTCCGCTCCCCTCATATTATCACTCTTACATCTTAAAACCCCGCTCATCCATCCCATTCCCCTAGTCTGGCCATTAGGATGACCATCCAGGGTACATTTTGTCTTGTGGGAAGAAGGGGCTAAAGGCCCAGGGGGTAAAAGCAGCTG
>JASDQU010095305.1:2908-21689 GCA_032191745.1 Picea mariana | reverse complement strand
AAAAACCATAATGCATAGAGTGAGACTACAAAGATCACAAAATTTATTCGAACCCAACAAACATTTGACAACCACCACTATGGCACCACCAAATCCAGTAGAAGCAAGCCAGACTTCCAGACTGACTAGGGTTCAAACTAGGTCACGAGGATCGTTTGAAGAGAATGAACAAAAACAACCAGAGATCATCGATATCGACAATATCCCATCCCCAGAGACGATACCGATTAACTCTACACCGATACTGGAAGAGATTCAACAACCAAAAGTAGAGGCCATGAAAGTGGATACGCCAGCAGTGGTGTAGGAGCCTCAAAACCAGGAAGAAGAAACCCAAAAGGAAGTACAACCGGAGAACACCACAACAGCCATGGAAGTCAATGGAATGACACAGAATCCGGAAACAACAATGGACCTAGATGATTCTGAAATGACCATCTCAGATCGACCAATAGAGGAGACCACTGAGGATGCCTCAGCTTGGCCATAATGGCTTACGGGGGAACAACTAGAAGCTGCTAGAACTTCGAGCCATCCACCACAGTAGAAAGACAAAGTGCAGATACTGAGCTCACCCTGCAAGAATCTTGCAGTGGAAATTGTTCTACCATGCATACCAGCTGGAGTACAGGAAGGACCATAGCTATTAGGCCACGTCACGAAGCTCAAATATTCATACCATGACGTATTAGATGAAATCAAGTTCTTGAAACTTGCGCAAAGGGTCTTTATGCAGACCATAGGAACAAACCAATTTGGAGAACCAATTAAACAACCACACTAGTGGGAAGTTGGGCTAGAGAAAATAGGAATTTAAGGTCTACTGAACCTACCACATTTTGGTAGAGGCCAGTATGCGATGACATGTGTCAAGCATCTGTTAGCAGTCACACATGGAGGGGACATATGGATGGACAAAACCATCCCCATAACTATTGATCTTAATGTGCAAATAACAGGGTTACCAATCTGGGGTATAGATCCCGCATTGATTCTAGATGACAAATCCAAGGAGAAAGCGATGGGAGAATAAATGAAGAAGAAGTATGGCACCGCCAAGGGAGCGAGAGGCATCATGATCAAATGAATTAATAACGTAGCTACACAATTGGGAGAAAAAATCTTAGCCTGCAAATTGCTAAGAAAATGTCGCAAAGAGGAAGTACCAGCTAGAGTCATTCCAGTTGCAGATCAGTGCGTAGAAACAACCTCAATGAGTTGAGTGCCATATCTACTGAAATTATTCTAGGAGGATTGAAAATATGCACAGGACCTAGGCATAGAGTTCCATTACTCATGGTTGAGTACCCTAATATCCTTCATGGGATGGCGAGAACAAGGCTATGTAATGTTTTGTACCAGACCACAGCCAGCGGGAGCGAGATACCTATTGTTGAGAGCCGGGCCACAGGCCAGGCATAAGAAGGAGAATGGAATCATATTTGAACCATACCTAGAAGATATATAGGAAGCCATCAACCAATCATAGAGAATAACACCTTAGGATATCGTGCAATATGAAAACATCACCAATTTTCAGGCCACATGACAAACAATGTGGATACAGGCAAGGCAGGATCCAGCTAAATAGTGGCCACAAATGCACTACTGCATCACAGAGGGTGACATCAACATGGTCATCATTGAATGGATCAATGAATGCAGAATCCAAACTATTACCTGGGAAGTACCGGAAATAACAACAGAGAAAGAGACAGAGCAGGGAGACACACAGCCTCCAGTAATCCCAGTGCCCAAGAAACTAAGGATAGGGCAAGGCAAGCCAACTCAGGCAGACGAAGGGTCAAAGAATACAAGAACCCAGAAGGGAAAGAAAGAGACTACACAACTGACCAATGAAAAATAGAAACATGATGAGGGATCGTAGGAGACTGCCCCAAATCCCATCACACAGGAACCAAGGGGAAATAAGAGACGACCCACGCAGGCAGGAGGCACACGCAAGAAATCAAAGGCTCAACGAGCATCACCAGACTATACGATCATGGAAGTTGATGAGGAAATGATTTCCAGAATGGTCCAGGATTTCCTAGCAGAAGACTTCGATCATGAAACACATCACAGGGATAAAATGAAAAAAGAGCTCACAGAAATGGGATAGTTCCTCAAGAAATTTAGGGAATTACAAATAGCAAGCAAAAATAGAGGAATAGAGCCATTAGCATCACATACCAATGAAAGAGTGGAGGTAGAAGAACGAGACCCAATCCACTCAATGCCACATGCAAACGCAATAGTCTACATCACACCTAGCATGTTTTGCATGGATGAAATCATGGGGAAAACACCCTTGAAGGAATTAGACCACATCCAATTACTTGACGTGGATGTTGTCAAGGGAACTACACAAATTGCAGGTTAGTGTCGACCACGACTATAGTCTCATGCACACAGAAACTTAGTTGAGATACAACAAACAACAAAGAAGTGGGAGGCACTGGAAAAAGTTTTTGAGCAAGACAAGTTCAAAACTCAAAAGGAAAAAGAGGAGAGGAACGAACTAGAATGAAGAGTGGGAGGAATTTTTGACAAACTCCCAAACATTGCGCAAGGAAATGAACTCCCAGTAGCAGAAAAGATCGATCATATTGCGCAGGCCATTGAGAAATATCAGAACGAGATCGAGAGTCTCTGAGAGCAGCTCATACCCACCACTCCACTAGTAGTGAACGAGAAAAAGAAGCAGGAAGAAACAATGCAACTGCAGGAGATAGAGAATTGGGTTAGCACAACAGTTGAATTGTTCAATAAAGCAGCGTAACTTTGGACCAGGTTGGAGGAGGATCCACAGGTCCAACACCAGGACAAGGAAGAAGAAAGGATCAATGTAGTGATCTAAGAATTCAAACAGAGTTAGAAGACCATACAAATCCCAGAATGGGTCAAAGGGACACAAGAGATGAAGAAGATGCAGGCATAACTTATCACTGTGAAAATGCAGAAACAGGAGTGTCAGGCTCAAATAGAGCCATTGCAGGAATGGGTAGTAGAAGTACTCGCACAAGCAGAGGGAGCTAAAACACAAATAGCACAGCCCCAGGAAGAATGTGTAGGATTTTTGAGCGATGAAGTGGCAATCCAGGTAATGGACACCATCAAGGAGAAGACCGCACAGGCACTGAAAAAAGCAACAGAGCTCAAGGACAAGTTCCAAACGTTCACCAAGGATATCGAGGAATCTCAGAACGATTAGGTGACTCGAGACGAGTCACATGTCAGTGTTGGGGACCTGTTGGCATCAGGCCAAAGTGCAAAGAAGGAAGGGAAAAGTAGAAAGAAGGATTATCACGGGGAAAAAAGGCGTGAAGAAACTAAAGTAATAGATGGAGAAAGAACAACATGCGCGCATGTAATAAAGAATGCACAAGGAAAGAGGCATCTGGAGGAAGAAAAACACGCACACATGGGAGGGAGACCTAATGTTGGTAGGGTTAGGTTTTTGGTAATACATTGTAAATGGCTGAAGATCCCAATAGATATAAATATAGATAAGTAGGTATCATATGGGTTGGTTTTGTATTGTTCCAGCATAGATATGTATGAGTTGATGCGTTATGTAATATTGTTATGAACTATTTTGTAATATGTTGAGCTAGAACAAAAGAGAGAAGGAACATTTGAGGGTTAGATCACAGGCTATGGAGCCTGGTACGATCTAGTTCACCTCATATAGATCTTACCCATCTAAGGAGAATTGTAAGCGCGTAGCACCGGAGATGCAAAAATACCAAAATAAAAGAGCCAAGAGACAAATCTTTGTGGATGTAGCCTAAGCAGGGTGAACCACAGTAATATATGTGTAATGTGATGAATGTATGCATATCTTTGTCTTCTTTCAGCAGTTAATTGTTATGCTTAATGAATGAGTTAATATATTGCTATGAACTATGATTGTTCTATTAAGGAAATAAACTGTGGAAGATAACTGCATAACCACAAATAATAGTATATTGCAATCACAATTCGTATTATATGGTTCCGAGTAACAATCCCCAATGTTATACTCAATCCTAGGCTGTAAACACCTGAGTCTTACAGCCACCCATTTAAATTTATCTTGGGTGAGACTGAGCAGTGCATTCTGTGTACTGTGTTGTCTTCTAGTTTACCAGGAGGGCCGATAGTTTTAGAGGCTTTGTTGGAAACCTGAAAGACATGAACCCTGGGTCAATAACTCAGATGGTCAAGAAAGAAGAATAAGTAACCAAAACCTGGGTTTTGAACCCCCATTTTAAATAATGTATTGTTACATTGCTGAGAGGCCAGAGTGCACAAACAATTATTAAAAGGCCAGTGTGCCCAATAAATGTAATGTTTTGATCATTATTAATAATAGATACATCATTGGCTACTAGATAGACAAGGACTAGAGTTATAGGGGGATATGATTCCATAAGAGAGGGGGATTGATGGGATAAATATTTATTTCCTATTTTTATTTTCCCTTTTGTTGAAGGGGGTGGGATTAGTTACGTCGGATTCTTGGGGAAGGTCGGGAGGTTCTTGATTCCCCACGAATTACTTAAACCCACCTCTGGTGTAATGGGCGGTTTAGCTGATGGCTTGTTCATTGATTTATTGTTCATTCATTCTCTTATTCACTCATCCACTTGATCATTGGTTCATGTGTTCTTTTCATTTTCTCACTCGTTCATTCATCCAGTCCTTACCTATCACTCATTGATACATCCTCATCTACCTCTTGGCTTGGGAAAGGGACACGAACTGTCAAAGATTAGTCATGATATTGTTGGTTGTAGTGGTCACTGGTGTAATCTATCCATGACCTAAGGATTGCATGTTTGAGATCCGTTGGCCTGTGTCCAACGTTGTTCATAGATGTGAGTCCTAAGAGTCCCAACATTGAGATTCTGGACCATTTGCGTTGGAGGCCAAAATAAGGAGAAGGACTTCCTAAGGGACTTTGTGGCAGAGACGGGTGGAGGTACATTCTCTTGGCTGGTGCAAGGTGGGTAGAAGAGAGTTGGGTACTTGAATTGTTGTGAGTGTTGGGAAATCCTGANGAGTCCCAACATTGAGATTCTGGACCATTTGCGTTGGAGGCCAAAATAAGGAGAAGGACTTCCTAAGGGACTTTGTGGCAGAGACGGGTGGAGGTACATTCTCTTGGCTGGTGCAAGGTGGGTAGAAGAGAGTTGGGTACTTGAATTGTTGTGAGTGTTGGGAAATCCTGTGAGAGCTTGAGTGCTGACTAATTTGGGAATCCAAGTAACACTCTGGAACCGTCCTTGTGGATTCATAGCACTGGCTCGGGGGAGAAACTACTATTGATGTTTAAAAAAGTAGTGTCTATGGTTGGGTGGAACGTCCTTGGTCTGGAGCCAGTTGGTGTCATATTTTATAAAGATAAGTGCTCTTTGTTATGGAATTATTTACTTGTATATGAAAGTATTTCCGTTGTGTATTTAATTATCATTTAATTGAATCTTTAGAATATGCATGCTTGCTGGTTATTGTTGTGCATGTCATTAAATCCTTTTATTTTATGCATCATTATTAATTTAAAAGGATATCCGTAGAAGAAACAATCCCAAGGGTGGGTTTGAAGGTGGCATACCCCGACCTGTGGGTGGTTGGGTATGTTACAGATTGGTATCAAAGCTTCTGGTTGACACATCGGGCCGGTATGGGTTGGGTCTATTGGTTAGAGTCCCGTGGTCAATATCGAATTTTGACCTTGAAATTGAAAATCCCAGGAGGAATGGCATTGCAGAGTCTCCGCAAGAGATAGAACGTTAGAGGTCCTTTGTAAGGGTTCGAATGTTCATGATCATCCCCTTCGAATTTGGGTGTGATCGCCAATGTGTGATCAAGAGAGATACAGTATCATTGTATTGGAGAGCAAGGGAACATAGGTCATCCGATGAAATCGAAGAAAGGGCTAAGTCAAAACTGTCAGATCCCATTGGAGGGAGAGATTGGTGACCAAGAGGCATTACAGGGGCCCAAGTTGCATGGGAGTTAAATTCCCAAGGTGATCCTGCAATCCAACCCACAATTTCACCAAGGGGTTATGTGTCAGTGTCAAAAGAATTGTGGGGCGAAAGGAGGGTTACTCCAAACCACCAATGTGTTCCTATGTAAATTGAAAGGCATTAAGTGATGTGACATGTTAGTGCTCGAACCATCGAAAATCCGAAGAGCCGAAGTAGATCCAGATCCTTGATCGAAGTGGACACGTGGCAGAAGATCTTGCACTATGGGGATAACCACTTTAGAAGAAAGACGAATGCAAAAATTTAGAACTCACAAAGGCCCAAAGCCCAAAGTTCATCTGGAGCATCCATTAACAAGGACATGTGGTGCCAGATCTCTCACTTCAAAGACTCATTACTCCAAAAGGTTTTGAAGAGAGAAGCACTAGGGAAAGAATTACCCGAAGTCCTGAAGTAATTGAGGACCATTGATCTCAATAAAACAAGAACCGTTGATCTATGTAGCAATATCGACTGAATTTTGGGGTTAATACAGACCTTCCAATAAGCGAGACAGATGTCGACAGATTTTCCAGTTCAGGAATTTAGAGTTTAGGAGAATTGGAAGTTTTCTAGTGTGGAAACTCATGAACTCTGAAGTCTTGAAGCCCAATGAGTCGAAGTGGTGAGGAATGATGACATCACTTGGAGGTGATGTGGACCCCATAATTCTGAAGTGACGTGGCTTGAAAATGTCACTTGCGGTGATGTGGATACATGGGATGTGTTCCACGTGTCAGTAAGTTTTGAGCATGTGAAGGATTTAAATGTCAGCGAGAACATCACACATGTCACCCACCTGATTGAGCCACGTGTTCATTTCCAGTATTTCACCATGTGGTGATAGTTTGCACAGTCCGAAGACTGGGCACTCCAGACGAACAGATGTGACAGTTGGCGTTGGGTTGAGAATTCTCTAAGAGTCAAAGCGATTCACCATCGTTGATCTGTAAGAGACACATGTCGATGGATGATCGACTTCGGGTGAAAGCACTCTGGAAGAAAGTGAAGGCGGAGAGTTTGAAACTATTGAAGCCCTAAGAGCTTAAGCAATTCATAACTGTTGATCCGCAAGAGTCCACACATTGACAGATCATGAACTGCGGGTAAAAGCGTTCTGGGAGGATGAAAGCAGGGAAGTTGAAACTTTCAAAGGCCAGAGTTCCTAAGTGGATCCCAATCGTTCATCATGAATAAGGATGAGGACCATTGATCTGGTCCTGGTTGAAGGTTTTGAAGTCCCGAAGTCCTGAAGTTTTGGATAAGCGGTTTTTCAACTAAGTGCAGGGTCATGACCGTGGTGACATGTAGCTGAGAGCTAAGGAAAGAAGGGATAATGGTCGTATTGGTTGTTTTTGAGACAGAAAAGTGCTAAGGAAGGATTTATCTCATGGTTTCTAGTCATGGTCACCTGGGAAGGTGGTTCGAAAGAAGTGCTTGTGCAGAATTGAATTCTGTATCGGCTAAAGGATAACATGGGAATGTTATATTATATAGATTGATACATATGTGTTCTTCATGAATTGAGAAGAAAAAGAACCTGTAACATGGTTTGGGAATTTGTTTTTACCATATGCATAATTCTAACAAAATGGTCGCTTGCACATTTTGCAGAATTAAGGGGTTTAAACACATCATCTCAGAATGCATATTAAAGAAATGGAAAAAGGTGAGGGAGCCTCCAGCCATAATAAGTAGCTCAGAGGCTAGAATACTAGAGTTCGTAATGCAGAGACAGAGTCCAATGGATGCAAGGAAAGAGGAGAGAAACAAACCTTAATATAAACTGTAAGAAGCCGGAAATAGAAGTGCAGAGCTACAAAGCAGAAAATGAGAGACTGATGAGAGACAAAATTTAAATAAATGTTCAAGTTCTGCAAAGCTTAAATCAGTTGCAGAGGCAAACGAAGAAGAAATAAAACTCAAAACAAGAGGAAGAAGGAAGGTTTCATGAAGGAAGAGAGGATCATGGAAGAGATGGTTATTCGAGGAGTGTCAGCGGGACTCATAGACACCACTCACCCATTTACTCAGAAAGAAATTTTTATGCATCGGAAGAACCTAGAAGAAGTCCATAGGTGTCTCCTGTTAGGCACCAAAGAAGGAGACAAGAAGTGGACAGTTTTCAAGTAGATATGAGAAAGATTAAGCCACCCTCCTTTGATGGTGAAAGAGAAAGGGAAGATGATGTTGAAGCATGGTTTCTTGGACTCAGGATATATTTTCAATTCCATAACTATTCATCAAACCTGGAAGCCGGGACTGGCACCTACCATTTACATGAGAAAGATGCAATGTGGTGGGATCAACTGAAGCAAGTTGAACATATTAATGAGAATAGAATCACCTAGAAGTAGTTCAAGAAGTACTTCCAGAAGGAGTACCTCTCAGAGCATCTCTATGACAAGAAAATGCAGGAGTTCTTTGAACTTAGGTTGGGAATCATGACTATGGAAGAATATGAGAATAAATTCTTGGGATTGTTAAAATATGTTGGGTTTATAAACAATGAAAAGGTAAAGATACAAAGGTTTTTGAGTGGACTGTCAACCTTTTATAAAGAAAATATTAGGTATGATGAGCTGAAGACCTTGAATAAGTCCATCCAGAAGGCTAAATACATGTATGAGCAAGGACAGGGAAGAGAATCCTTGCAAAAATCTTGGAAGGATAAGAAGAAGGAGAAGTCTGATCAAAGGAGGAAAAGATTCAAACCTCCCTTCAATAGGAATGAGCCTAATAGAAATCATCAAGATCAATATGCTAACGGTGAATCCAAGAAAGAAGACTCCTTGGGAAAAAGAGGAAGACCACCTATCCAATGGTTGGGATGCAAATAAGATCACATGTACAAGGATTTGCCACATAGAAAGGACAGAGTGAATAATGTTCACAACGTCCAAGAGGCTACAACAGTCGAAGATATGGGAATAATCTATGCATCTTTAGATGATCGACAAACAAAGTACCAGTCCAATATGATCAAGGTGGAAGGTAAGATCATAAATCGACATGTTGCTATTTTAATTGATTTAGGAGCAAGTCATCGTTACATGATCCTAAAATAGTGGATAGATTACATTTGGAGAAAAGTAAGCTTGGGAAATCAAGTTTGGTTTAGTTGTCCACTGGAACCAAAAGGAGAATCCATGATATGGTCAGAGGATGTTCCATAAGTCTTAATGGTGTGAATATAAATGTCGATCTAAAAATCATACCATTGGGGTCTTATGATATTCTAATGGGAATGGATTGGCTAGACAAGTAGCATGTTGTCCTAGATTGTCATAGCAAGACATTTACATGTCTTTATATGGATGGAAAATAGAGCACTGTGAAGGGAGTTCCAAGACCCATCTCTATAAGGGAGATTTCAGCCTTACAACTGAAGAGATGTTTTAGGAAAGGATGTCAATTGTATGCATCTCATGTGGAAGAGCCCAAAAATACAAAGGGTCCAAGCCTTGAAGATTTGTTGGCACTACAGGAATTTGAAGATGTATTCCAAGAAATATCAGGGTTGCCACCAAGAAGGGAGATAGATTTCTCAATTGATCTAGTGCCTGGAGATGCCTCGGTGTCAAAAACACCTTACATAATGAGTGCACTAGAGTTAAAATAATTACAAATGCAATTGGAGGAATTGTTGAAGAAAGGGTACATATGTCCAAGTGTTTCACTATGGGGAGCACCAATACTTTTTGTCAAAAAGAAGGATGGAACCTTGATACTGTGTATTGACTTTCAACAATTGGACAAGAATACCATAAAGAACAAGTACCCTCTACCTAGAATTGATGACCTCTTTGATCAGTTAAGAGGAGCAAAGATATTTTCAAAGATTGACCTAAGGTCAGGATACTATTAGGTAAGGATCAAGGAAAAAGACATTCATAAGACATCCTTTAGGACCCGGTATGAGCATTATGAATTTGTAGTGGTGCCATTTGGACTGACCAATGCACCAAATGTCTTTATGTGCTTAATGAACAACATATTAGGAAATTATTTGGATAAGTTTGTAATAGTGTTCTTGGATGACATACTTATCTATAAAAGTGTTGAGAGAACACCAGTTGTATGCCAAGCTGAGTAAGTTTTATTTATATCAAAAGCAGATCCATTACTTGGGACACATTATTTCAGAGCAGGGCATAGCATAAGACCCAAAGAAGACTGAAGCCATTAGAGGATGGTCAACACCCATAAATGTGTCAGAAGTCAGATATTTTATGGGATTAATTGGTTACTACAGAAGGTTCATAGTAGGGTTCTCTAAGATTTCTCATCCCATCACTTATTTGCAAAAGAAGGGAACTAAATTTGAATGGACACCTAAGTGTGAAGACAGTTTTAATATTTTGAAGGAATTACTTACTAGTGCACCTGTGTTAAACATTGCTGACCCAAATGAAGGTTTTGTGGTATGTACATGTTGGGATCTAGTTTTGTCATATTTTACGCCATACAATTACACTCATCACTACACCTTCTCCCCACATTTCATCAATAATATATCACTAATTACACCAGAAACCTCCATTATCTCTTGTTATTCATCCTATGTGGTTAATACATAAATTTCCATATTTTTAGTGATTAAAAGGATGATTATACAATAGTTTTGTCGATGACAGTTTAATCCTATCTTTCTATGTCCAAGAAACATGTTCCTTTATTTTTCAGGTTCCGATATATGCACTATCCATGTTCTGGTACATGTTGTTATACATCAAAATTACTCATTATTACAATGGCCTAGTGTCGTCGTTATCAATAATATAGGTGTCACATTTTCGTCACAAGTGTCGAAAGTGTCAAAAAAATCATACTTTCATACTGTCTATGTCGTTCCTATAACGACATCAGAGGGACACTTGAAATTCCTCAAACAACTGATTTGGGAGAAGAAGAATGGGTTAAAAAAGTTTATAAACCTTTTGCCACTGGAAAATCTACTCAAAAGACATTTTTGGAGAGGAGCACTCCCCTATACACTAACAGGGAGCACTAGTGCTTTGTGCACCCTTTTAGGGGAGCGCTATAACACTCTGGTGCCCATTTTGGGGGAGCGCTACCTTTTCTGAGTGAGTTTTGACTTGTTGAGGGAAATCAAGAAGAGTTCCCTTCAATATATGAAGGCAGTTGGATTGGAATCCTTGGTCAAGCCATGATCTTAGGGAAGATCCATAACTAAAGGAGAAGAATCTTCAACTTACCCCAAAGATATCTCAAGTAGTTGGGCCTCTCCAAGCCTATATAAGGAGGCCTTCTCATGGTGAAAGAGGGAAGGAAAGTATTGTGAAGCATCTAACTTATGATCTCATGAGGAATATGTCATTTGGAACATCAGCATTCTGTGTGTGGACTGTTTAAGCAAGGGTTTGGATAAGGAGAGCTTGATGAAGCTGCTGCACTCACATCCATGGCTGTAAGTAACACTTTGTTCTCATTAATACAATCATTGCTTGGCCTGTTTCTTTCAAACTTGTACTTGTTCCATATAAGTTTGTCTACAGTAGATGGATCTATGTTTGAGCTAATCTCAGTAGAATAGGAAGTCTTTTGTACCTTTGTTTGTTTTGCAGGACCTATCAAGGAGCTCAAGATCGAAGCTCAGCCTAGACTTTGCAAGGACAAACGTTGTTCATAAGGTACATATCTTTCTCTTTCTATTTCATTCATTAGCTTGATTATATCTAAAAGGAAGTCAGTGTCCATGTTAAGCATTTTTTGTCTTGGTCTTAGGAGTCTAGGGACCTCGATAGAATCCACTTGTCCACAGGGGGATTTCTCTTCAACAGAAATTGGAGACTCCACTGGGGATTAATCGAAGCTTTCAGTTTTGGTTTTCCTCACAGACCTTGTCTTACCCTTCATTATTTTTAGACCTTGTTCATCCCGTATGTCTGATTGAATGTGTTGATTGAATCCTTATTCAATCACATACACTATGAATGCCAAAGTTTGACTGAGTTTTTTGGTTTTTTGAGCATTTTTCTGGACTTTAAGGCACCAGTGCCCCCTGCCTATGTTATCAAAGTGTTGGCACTCCTTGTTGGCTTTACACAAAGAGTTATAACGCTCTGGTGCCCCTTACACCAGAGCACTACTTTTTTCTCTGCAAAAAACTTATAGGGTTGTGTTTTCTGAAATCCAATCTCTTCTTTTACCCTTGCTCAGCTTCTTTGTGCTTCATTACATCTTCCTATTGACCTTTGACACTCTGCTTTCTAAGAAAAAAGCACTTTGTTTTTCAGATTTTTTGACCTTCTTCCTTATTTTGAGTTTTTCTTTTGTTGAGAAATTGGAATCAATCCACTGCTTTCTTCTCTCTTATCTGACTGAGTGAAAACTATGGTGAGGAACATCAGAAATCTGTGAATCATCTCATTTGGTTCTTTGAGGTCATTTTTCTTAGCATCTTTCTGTTGTGTCAAATTTTTTATTTTCTTTGTTATCTTTTATTTTCTTTTTGGTTCTTATTTAAATCATAGCAAGAGGGTGTGTTGTTTGTGCGAAATCTACGTATGCTTGTCCGAATATCCTTGATCTAAAAGTTTAGTTGGCAGGAGAAGTTTTGCATTGAATTAATCATCATTCGCATACAAACAACAAAGATACATCTTAGTGATTGGTTTTCATATTAGAAGGCATTTATGAAATGTTTTAGCATTACATTGGATTTGATTGAGAACAAATTGATTGAGGACATTAAATATTAGTGTTTGATAGTGAAAACAACTCTTTCTCTTTCCCTTAAATAGACATTCATTGAAAAGAAACAATTGCTTATCATCTTTTGTGCAATTTTTTGGGAATTGATTCATCATTCCATCCATTTCACTTTAATACACCCTTTGAGTAAAGAATAGTTGTAAAATGAACGCAAATTAAAAAATTATCTAGAACATTTTATATTTTTAGGATCTTCCACCAACATTAGACTAGGATTAGCACTTTGGATTAGGCTGTGAGTACAACTCTCCAAATTTTTCAAAACAAACATTAGCATCCTGAGCTAGGGAGAGTCAAATCCAATTGTCATATAGGTTTTTTGGGATCCCCCTCTCACACAGGGGTTAAGCATGAGGTCACATTCGGGAAAATTATGGAGATTATCCCTCCATGGTTCAACTGTTTGTAGTGGTTGGATCGTATATTGGGGGTCACTTGAAGGTATACCCACGATTATGTGTGGGAGCCTATGGGATTGATTTCAGACTTGTTATCCTTCCCATACATTCGGAATGGAATGTTGAATGTACCCGCCCAGGGGCTAACTATGAGTTGGTGTCTTTAGTTTCCATAATATTTTAGGTACTTACACAAGGTGACGGTGAAGGGAAGTCTTCATTGTACCTGGAACAGACGGTGGTCAAATTCACGTAGGCTCCTTGGAGGGTAAATCCACAATTACTGCATGGAAGCTTGCACCAAGGTGAAATTTCGTTAAGAAGGTCACCATTCTAACTATTCCACCATATCCTATCCCCTTCTCGACTTGATCATGGGATGATGGATTTCATCACCAACTAGTACTATCATCAAAAGAAGGTCTTGTTTGCTTGGTGTTGATTCCTATATTTTTAGTGAATGTTGTTTCTTTTTGTTAGTTGGCCCTAGATTTTCAGTGTGTTCTATTATTCTCCAAAATTGAGCCTGTAGACGATAAAGGTCTTCGTCGATCATGTACGATGTAAGGGCTACCTCTGGAAGGCTATCAACCCTTACCTCCTAACCCTCTTGAAGACAACTACAGTGGAGAGGTATAAAATCAATCTGACCCTGAAAATGTTATTTCTCCTCCGTTAGTTAACTCAGAAGGTGCTTTGGTTACGATTGAAAAACCCACTCCTCACACTACATCTATGTTGGTAACCCCTCTCAAACCACTTTTGCTTCGTTTAGACTCCCTTGGGAACGTCATAGACGAAGAGATCCCACGATTACCAGAGATAACTTTTACTGAAACATGTATTGGATCCACAAAACCAACCTTTGGTGATGAGTATAAGACTCATGTTCATCATAGCACCATGGTAGATACAAATCCCACCATTATATCTATGATCATTTTGAATCCTTTTGACAACAATTTCATCCTCATGACCTTCCTGGTGAAACATGACCATCCGATCAAACTATGAATCACCCAGTCGATCAGGTCATTAACCCTACTGTTACGTCAACACAAGTCCATCCTAATGGTGGACTCATCACCTCTACTCATACCCAAGGCACTTCAATCCCTACCCTCGATTTTACACGCTTTTACTCTACAGCTCCACATGTTCCACACGATCCTGTTGGGACATATTTTCACCCGACAATGCAGACCCCTTCCAGCCAAACACAACCGATTGGAGGGAAACCACCATATAATGAACCTTTCCCTCCTGGAGGACTACCATTCTATGGTGGGCCTATCCCTCCTAGGGGACAACTCCTTTTAATGCTCCTCCTGGAAGGAAACCTTTGTTTGACAGTCATACCCCAGACGTTAATCCACCGATGGCAGGGGGGCAACCTTCGTTTGTTGGAAACCCTTCACAATCCTAGGGAGTATCTTCAGGAGGCACTTTTATTCAACCCCACATTGGGGGGCACTCGTATCATAACCCACTAGGAGGAGTATCAAATCCTTTTCTTCCTAGAACATCTTACGGACAATCTTATCTAGGAAGCATCCCAAACACCACCTGGAGTTCTCTGGGACAACAACCTTATCCTCCTCTTGGGTCTAATGTGTATCTGCCTCCAGGATCTACTCCTTACCATTCTCAAGGGAAAAATGTTTATCCTCCTTATGGCAAGAAAATCACCCGACCTATAATGCTCAAAATCCTTTGCTCACACATGTTTCTCAAACCCCCTCGAATCCTATGTACTCTGGTCATCATCAACCTTATGCAGGATGACCCACCAGTTATACTTATCCACCTAACCTAGTGTATGGTCCTACTGGTGTTCCTATGACACATCAGTATCATCTGTATATTAATGGACAACTACCTTTCCTTGCGACTCTGGATATCCCAGACCTATCTCGGTTAATGAATGATCCTATTTTTGATTCTCCGATTTGGCCATTTATTCTAGATAAACATCCTTCTGATATTCTCAAATTTGACAAAAAATATGGAGAAGATCCAAATAACCATGTGATGACTTTCCATTTTTGGTGTTCATCAAACTCCCTCATGGATGATTCTATACATTTGCATCTTTTCCAATGAACACTTATGGGTTCTGTAGAAAAGTGGTATATTGAATTACCACATGCTTATTTTCATGATTTCAACTCCCTTGCCATGTCTTTCATCATGCACTTTCAATTAACTATTTGCTATGAGATGGGTAATGAACTCTTGACCTCCCTTCATCAAACTGACTCCGTGCATATCTCTAACCATATTCATGAGTGGAGATGATGACGAAGGATGATCAAGGTAATCATTCACAACACATTATTGGCGGAATGGTTTACTAAATCACTTTTACCCCCGATCGCTCGCGATGTTTCTATGGGTGGCGCAGTCACCGAGGAAGAAGCCATTGCTCAGGCTCAGTACTTAGATTTGGTTTATTCACAATTTGGTACTTTGTATGATTTTCTTCTGAATGTTGCTTGAGCTAATACCAATCCATCTAAACCATCATCCTCATCTCATGTGGATGGTGTTATCAGTTCTGTCAAAACTCAATCTACTTCCTAATCAACCACACTCTCCTCTACCTCCCCCCACACTTAGATCTCTAAGATGAATGTAGTTCAATATACCCCTTCACAAAAATCCATAGTTAAGAAGAATACAAAGAATAAATCAAAAAATACCAATAACAAGGAACAACCAAAGAATCAAGCTCAAACACCTACTACTGAAAAGAAGCCACAACGGAAACTGAAAATTCCCATGTATCATTTGTGGTGACGATCACTACACTCGATACTGTCCACATTGCAATGAAGAGGCCAAAATTTTTCAAGGAAATTCACAACCTGCTATGCTTACTCAGCCTTTTCCACAACAACAATCCATGGCTGCTCAAACCCCCTCTCCTGGGGGCAGTTCTAGCCATCCTCATGATGAGGCCTCGATGAGTGCACATATTTATATGTTTAATGGGATTAATTTGAAAACTCGTTCTAAGACATACAACACACTAGGTAACCCTGACAAAGGAAAAGACACTAACGGTACTGGTACTTTATTGGATCCATCATCATCCTCCGTTAGTCCTCCATCAGTTAATCATCCATCTGGACCACTTCAGATTGAGAAACCCAAGTTCGAATCTATCTTACACCCTCCTAAGAGAACTATCCGCAAAACTACTTTTAATCCTAGTTCACATGCCGCCCAGAACTACAACATTGTTGAATATTTGTCTCAAGCACTGTGTGCTATGTCTGCGTTAGAAGTTAAACAACACTGCCCCAGTTAACGTAGAACACTCTTGGCCACTATTGGCACTGTTGATCCTGAATCGTCCAACCATATCATGTTTAACCTGGATAATTATGCATCTCTACTCTCCCACCAAATTTCATTCCAAGTTGATGTTGTTGTTCACAATCACATACACTTAACAAATCCCCAACAATGTTACATGCCTTCGATGGGTGAGGTTTTCATCCCCATGGGATTTTACAGTCCCTACCCATCCAATTGGGTGAAAAAACTATTACTGTTGATGTCGAGGTGGTCGATGCTCCCCTCGATTACAACTTGTTACTTGGAAGAATTTGGTTTTATGCTATGACTGTTGTTGCCTCGTCGATCTTTCGATATGTACAATTTCCTCATCATCGAAAAATTGTCACTGGTGATCAGTTGGATTTCTGCATGACCAATGCTCGTGCTCCTACTACCAACAATATTCCTTTCTTGGGAGACCACAATATTACGTATGAAAGTGTTTTTTTTGGCTTACTGAAATATTCTAGCCTCATGGGTACCTTCCCTACACCACTTCCATCGACTACACATCATATTGCCACTGTCGATATGATTTCGACCGCAGCTTATCAATATTTGGAATCATCTGACCCTTGGATTGTACCTAGTCTATTGGAATTCGATGCACTAGGTGACACCGTGCCACTTAGTTCAGCCGAAACATCATACATTTCTATCCAATCCGCTTCTCCCTCTTCAAATGACCAACATCTATAAGAACTTGACAATCACTCAATGTCACCATAGTTAAGTTCCTTGTCGTCTGTGATCGACTACATTTCCCCAATTTTTCCTTCTGATGAATCTATTCTGGAAATTCTTCACATTGACAAGTTACCTCAGGATAATAACCATCATCGATCCTCTTTTATTCCCCCTCGTGAAGAAATTCGGGAAGATATACACTCTATCTCCCCTCCTGATGTTGATTTTCCATCATCTCCCATGATTTCAACTTCTGATGATTTGGATTCGGTAGTGGACATGGTGATATATTCGGTAGGGCTATTGGAGCCTGATCTCCTTACCCCTGTCACGACCCTTGACATGTGTTCCTTCCAGAGTAATGTTCTTCCATCCAATGAATATCTCTTGGAAGCCATGAATGATTCTTGTCCCTTGACATGGTGTCCTTCCAAAGCATTATTCTCTTGGAAGCCATGATCAAGGAGAAGCTACGAGCATAGTTTCTCTTCTCTATAGCAAGCTTGCTAAAAAATGAAATAGAGACCTTGAGGATAGCTTTCTTCTCTATCGCAAGCTCATTAAAAAATGAAACAGTAATTTGGGGATCAAACCCGAAACCCTGAGAATAGTTATTTTCCTATGTCAAGCTCATTAAAAAATGAAATAGTCACCTATCTTGAACCTTCTTTTCATCCACCCTTCCCCTTTTTCTCATCTAGTAGAGAAATTGGTGACAACCTCAAAGTCAGTGAATGAATTGAATCTTGGAGGGCATGTCTCCAGCCTTTGATGATCATTTTAGAGTTAAGCCACTAGCTTTCAAGCTGGTGGCATTCCGATCTTAGTCTTTGTTTTTTCTCATGCTCATAAATACATGAGAATGCATACGGGTAAAATTTATCTCCTTTTCGGACCTGTATGGATACATGAAAAAGGAACCCCATGGAGTCATCTTTAACCTCTTTTCAGACTCTCTAAACATGAAAAGATTTTCGAGTGATCTTGCTTCCTTTCACACTCACTAAAAGGTTTGAAATGGCGTCTTTTGAGTGATAGTTTATCTCTTTTTCTGCCTCGTGAGACTAACATTACGAAAAAGGACCACATTGGAGTCATCTTTAATTCATTTTCAGACTCTCTAAATATGAAAAACCACCGAGTTTACCTTCTATGGACTTGTTAAACCATCATACACTGAAGGGCCCATATGGGACCAAACTCTTACTTCTTCCAGTTCATTAAACAAAGGAAGAGGAACTTACCTAATGTAATTTATATCGAGCATGTGTTACCCTCCTCAAGCTCGTTAAATTAAAAAGAGTTACTCGTATATTTGGATGGGGGAAAAATTGAAGGAAGCAAGACAAGCAGTTTTTGAGAACATTACCACTAACTCTGAGAGTCACCCTTGAACACGAAACTTTGTCTCTGTGCACATATTAATCCACTGAACCTCTGCACTGAACCAATCCTATGACTTTTCTTACTCCTTTGGGTCACCCGACGAAAGTCACAGTATCCACTGCATCATCGTGTTTTGGTCCATGTCATGTTTCTACTGTTATGCCTCAGTGTTCAAGGGAAGTATCCGCCTCAAGAGTCAGCCATCACAAA
>JASDQU010095304.1:8897-21564 GCA_032191745.1 Picea mariana | reverse complement strand
AAATAAAATATAGAAGATACAAAATACAATAGAGACATAGATATATGTGGTTTACCTAATGTGGGCTACGTCCACCAAAGAAATTTCCAGGTCCTTCCTTTATTATTATCCAGCAATCGAAGGGATACAACCTACAGCAAACTTGTTGTAACTTCCTCTTCTTTCTCTCACAGTATCCTATCTCAGAATACAATATTCTCTATCATACTTCGTCGCAATACATTTCCCTCATAAAAGAGGGTTTCCTTCTAGGTAAAAAAACCGTAACATAATTTCTACCATTAGATCTGCAACCTTATAATGAACGGTCCATATTTACAATGAAATTATAATATACATTTACAAGGCAATTTTTCCTTCGGGGGCTTCGCCCCCGATCCCCATAAAATGGGTAACCCCCCTCTGCACTCCCCCCCGTGGAAGAGTGTACATTCTTCTAGGGTGTAAAGTCTTCATGGGGTATAAACACGACTGAAAAAAAAGACCTCTGAATCTGGAAGATAATCAAGCTCCACAACCAAAACTTCTTGCAGTGTTTCGATCTTTTGTGCATGAGCCTTCTACTCCACCCTCATCTGGTTAATCTCTGAGTATAATTTTCTATGTTCTACTATTATTTCCATCTTTTCTTTTAGTTTTAAGGTGTTCATCACTTCCTTAAACTTGTGTGCCTTGTCCTGCACAACTTGTATCTTTTTCCCAATTTCCTATAGCTCTGCATCTTCTGTTAGCTAAGTCCATACTTTTATTATTTCTTCGTATATCTTGGAACACTCTGTTTAGGTACTTATTATGTTCTCTATGGTTTATTTCATCGTCTTCTCCCTTTTCTCTCTTTCCTTTGGTGGAGTGTTATGTGTTTGGTGTGCTTATAAATCAGTAATCTTCGTGTGGAAGCCCTGAATGGCTTCAATGATATTTGTGAAATGTTCTTCTAAAGGGGTGTTTACCTCCATATAAACTTATGGAATATTACTATATACCCCCTGGACTACCTGTTTTAATCTTTCCATCCTCTGTGCAGCCTCCTCCCTCTCTAGCCTAAGTTTATTGTATTCTGCATGTAGTGCATCATCATCTGCAACTGCCTTAGTCAACTCCATCGATGTTGACACTGTGTGCAATTGAATTACCTGTGTGACACTCATTTTCAAACCATGTAATACTTCTATGGGTAACTGAGATAATACCAAGTCGATATGACTAAGTTCCTTTGCGTGATCCTATAACTATGCCATATGAAACTCTAAATCTCTTGTTGTTATCTTCATCACCTGGTGCTCTCCTAATGATGCAGATGGGTGAGATGTCATCAATTTCACATATGTGGTCTTTTTCGTACTCTATGTATGCTATTGTTCTCCTGKTCTAATTGGAAATATCCTAGTTGTCTCCAAAATGTGTTGTAGTGTGGCAATTTGCGCTTGCACGTTCGAGTGCCTTTCTTCTTGCTTCTGCACCGCTCACTCAAAATCCTCCTCAATAACCTCCTTGACTTGATCTGTGATCTTGTATAAATCATCATTTGTTATTTCTTGAATGGCCATTTCCCTCACAAATTTCCTCTTCTTACGTTGTTGGAATGCTTTCCCCTTGTCTATGTAATTCCTACTATCCTGGCCTTGGCATAGTCTTATGTGTGTCACCTGCACCATTTCCTTGGTTTCCTTGTCCTTCTTCTTCTACTTCTGGGTGTTGTGTTTCTGGCTGCTCTATTTTTGTCATTGGGATCTTCCACTTGTCATCCCAATCGTCCATGATATGTCCCATTTCTTCTTCAATCACCATATATCTCATGGTCAACCATTCTTGATTTGGGTCACTCTTCACATGAATGTACATATGATGGCATCCTGCCTTAAAACATGCAACTTCCTTGTATGCTTCTACCACCTGCGGTAATATGCACAGTGTATATTGAATGCATTGTGGAATTACCTCCTTATAGATGCAAAAAGTGAGGATGTTATCCAATTGTCTCTCCTTGTGCGTAGTATTCCACAAGTTAGCGTATCTCGCTACCAAACATGGTTTGTTCGTAGCTAACATAAACTATGTGTCTTTCGACTCCTTCCAAGCCAGTAATGTTATCAATATTAACAACCATGCGTAGTTGAATTTTGTTCCCTTATCCTGTGCCTCTCTGCAATCCATCAAAAACTGATTTAACAGAAATTTCACTCAATTAATTTTTACACCTTCTACGCACTTCTCCATTGTTGCTATTGCACCTATCGACACTTGATCCTTGTGACACTTGCTCAACAATTTGCAAGCCAATACTTGCGTCAAAAACCTGGCACACTCGTCATTGATACTCGCTACATTGATCCTACACACTCCTCTATACGTATCAAAATTTTCTTTCATCCTCTCTGACAAATATTTCTCATTCGACTTATCTGTAAAAAGTGGTCATGGTTCCTCCCCTTCCATTATCAACCCTATTATCTGTGAAATCAACTCTGTATCTATGGACACAACTATGTCCAGCCATATGTTTCCTCCATGGATGCAACTTAACAACATCTTAACATAAGCGTTGATATCAACGTTGTTACTAAAGTGTGGGATATCTAACAAGTTCAGAATCCCTGATTTCTCCAACCTTGTTTCCCAAGCCTATGGCTCAATGAGGATAAACGATGTCTCCAGAAAAATGACTGTCTTCAGATATTTCTTCAGCGCTAACTCTGGTAACTTCTTCTCATCTAATAGGTCGTGATCTGCAAACTTCAAATTTTCCATTGCACCTAACATATCTTCTTCAACGATTACACCTGGTGTAATTTATGGCTCCACGAACTTATACTTTGCTTCCTTTTATAAACTAATTGGCTTTGTTGTCGAATTTCTGGGAGGTATATGCTCCTTCGGAAAGTTGGATAAACTCACCTCTGACTGAGATGATCCTGGGGTTCCTTCCTTTATAGGTGTTATTGGTGGCTTAGTGTGTTGTTTCTTCGTTCCTAATGTTGATTTCGTTGCTACCTTGGGTGGCACCATAGCTCTATGAAACACACTGCCCTCGACAACTAACTCCTTTGGCTCAGTGTGTGTTCGCTCGGCTCTCTACTCTCACTACTCTCAAATGAAAATAATTTTTTTTCCGTCGACCCCTCAATTGCTTTTATAACTTGTTGTCAGTTGTTACTTTCCCTTTTCGTACCCCAAACCTGTAGTCTAATCCAACTTGTACTCACATTCAATTATTTCCATACTCTACAATAAATTCAAATTATTCTATGTATCATGGTCTAGATCTTGTCAAGTTGTCACGGTCTCGTCGTTGTTGAGATTTTATGTAATTTCAAAAGGTATTCCTAAGTGTAATTGTGAAAGCGTTTATTGATAAGTCATGTCTTTTAGGTATTTTAGAGTATAAATAGAGGTTATATCGAGTCATTTTGAGATCACTCATCAAACATAAGTACAAGAGATTAGTGCACACTTATCTAGGAGGCCATTCTTGGTTCATGTCTAGGTCTCTTTGGTCTTGATTTCATGAAAGAGCATTGTATGACATTGTACATGTTGGAGGAATCTATATTGAGGAAAGTTTGTAGGGTTTTCTCCCCCTTGAGGGTTTCCCCAAGGATATATCTTATTGTTCTGTGGATATCTATAATTCAGTTGTGATCCTTTTCCATATCAAATAATAATAAAATAATATAATACTTTAACTGTTGGAAAAACATAAAAAAAATCAATATGGTACCAGAGCAGGCCTGAAAAGAAGAATTTTCATAGATTTTTGGAAGTGTTTTGGAAAACTAACTTCACCTTCCTATGCAGGATGACTACCGACACCAAAATTGACAAGAATATGGAAGGAGAAGAAAACTTCAAAACATGGAAGTATAGAGTAGGCCTCCTCCTAGAAGAACATGATTTAGAAAGATTTGTTGAGGAGGAAGTTCCAGAACCAAAGGAAGATGAGGCCAAGGAAAAGCATAAAAAGAACCATGTCATGGCTAAGAGGATTATTGCAGACTCAATCAAGGATCATCTAATCCATCATCTTTATCCATTAAAATATCCAAAGAATATGATGGATGCATTGACTCGGCTATTTGAAGGAAAAAACATCAACAAGAGGATGACATTCAAGACCCAGATGAATAATTTGAAGCTTCAAGATTCAGAGTCCATTCATTGTTACTTCTTGAGAGTGAACCAAATCAAGGAACATATTAAAGCTATTGGAGACATTGTTGATGAAGAAGAAATGGTGATGACCACCTTCAACGGTCTCCCAAGGTCATGTGACTCATTCATTCAAGGAATATGCTCAAGGAGGAAGCTAATCAAGTTTAGCAAATTATGGAAAGATTGCACTCAAGAGGAAACAAGGTTGGTAGAAAGAGAAGAGAAATTGAGGGATGATGATAAATATTTAGCTGATCATACAAGGAAAGGAAAGAGTAAGAAGGAACCCTCATCCCCAAAGAAACCTCAAAAGTCGAAGAAGAATCGAAGAGACTATTCAAATGTGATGTGCTTTTGTTGCGAAAAGTTGGGACACGTTGCAAAATTTTGTCTCCTTATTCTTAAACTAAAAGAAATGGAAAAGGGAAAGAGGCATCATGATCATGCCGTTGAAGATGATGAACCACGAAAGAAAATTGCAAGAGAAGATGATTCAAGTGATTATGACTATGTCCTAATATCGGCTCTCACAGGAATAGTCACTCTTGGAAATGATACTTGGTTAGTGGATAACAGGGATTCTAAGCATATGACAGGGTATAAAGGCTCTTTGTCAAACTTAATTCATAAATAATCACCCCATAATGTGAAGTTGGGTGATGATTATCAATATCCGATCAAAGTAGTAGGAGAGGCCTCCTACAAACTAGATTCCAGGAAGGCAATGAGGATGAAAGACGTGCTTTATGTACCAGGTTTGAAGANGATGACTACCGACACCAAAATTGACAAGAATATGGAAGGAGAATAAAACTTCAAAACATGGAAGTATAGAGTAGGCCTCCTCCTAGAAGAACATGATTTAGAAAGATTTGTTGAGGAGGAAGTTCCAGAACCAAAGGAAGATGAGGCCAAGGAAAAGCATAAAAAGAACCATGCCATGGCTAAGAGGATTATTGCAGACTCAATCAAGGATCATCTAATCCATCATCTTTATCCATTAAAATATCCAAAGAATATGATGGATGCATTGACTCGTCTATTTGAAGGAAAAAACATCAACAAGAGGATGACATTCAAGACCCAGATGAATAATTTGAAGCTTCAAGATTCAGAGTCCATTCATTGTTACTTCTTGAGAGTGAACCAAATCAAGGAACATATTAAAGCTATTGGAGACATTTTTGATGAAGAAGAAATGGTGATGACCACCTTCAACGGTCTCCCAAGGTCATGTGACTCATTCATTCAAGTAATATGCTCAAGGAGGAAGCTAATCAAGTTTAGCAAATTATGGAAAGATTGCACTCAAGAGGAAACAAGGTTGGTAGAAAGAGAAGAGAAATTGAGGGATGATGATAAATATTTATCTGATCATACAAGGAAAGGAAAGAGTAAGAAGGAACCCTCATCCCCAAAGAAACCTCAAAAGTCGAAGAAGAATCGAAGAGGCTATTCAAATGTGATGTGATTTTGTTGCGAAAAGTTGGGACACGTTGCAAAATTTTTTCTCCTTATTCTTAAACTAAAAGAAATGGAAAAGGGAAAGAGGCATCATGATCATGTCGTTGAAGATGATGAACCACGAAAGAAAATTGCAAGAGAAGATGATTCAAGTGATTATGACTATGTCCTAATATCGGCTCTCACAGGAATAGTCACTCCTGGAAATGATACTTGGTTAGTGGATAACAGGGATTCTAAGCATATGACAGGGTATAAAGGCTCTTTGTCAAACTTAATTCATAAATAATCACCCCATAATGTGAATTTGGGTGATGATTATCAATATCCGATCAAAGTAGTAGGAGAGGCCTCCTACAAACTAGATTCCAGGAAGGCAATGAGGATGAAAGACGTGCTTTATGTACCAGGTTTGAAGATGAACCTTCTCTCAATTTCAGCTTTGGATGAGAAGGTTTTCAGGGTTGCATTTGTATATGGATAAGTTCTCATGTGGCCAAAAGAAAAGACATTTGATGATGCAATTGTTATCGGTGTCCAAAAAGGAGGATTGTATAAATTAAAGGGATGCCCATATTCAATATTGATTCATGAAACTGTGAATTCAAGTGAGCAATGGCCTAGGATATTTTCCCACCTACACTACATAGCTTTACCAATCGTGAGAAAGATGGTAACAAGACTACCATAGATTTAGGTGAATCCAAATGGTGTGTTTAATGGTTGTGCACATGGCAAGAATGTGAAGAACCCCTTTCCAAGCAGTGATATCAGAGCCAAAGGAGTCTTGTATATTGTACACTTGGACGTATGCAGACCGATGTCAGTACCATCGCTCAGTGGGTACATATATCATGTATATTTTATCGATGATTACTCACGCAAAACTTGGATTTACTTCTTGAAGTCAAAAGTTGAAGTATTTAGTAAGTTCAAGGAATTCAAGGAACTAGTAGAAAACCTAACAGAAAAAAAGATAAATACATTGATATCAAACAATGGAGGAGAATTCACCTCAGATGAATTCTCATATTTCTGCAAAGAAGTTGGGATTAAGAGGGATCTATCTACTCCCTATAATTCGCAACAAAATGGAGTGTCAGAGAGAAAGAATAGGATGATTATGAAAGTAGTGAAGACCATGATCCATGATCAAGATTTATCTATGTATCTATGGGTAGAAGTTGGGATGACATATGTGTACGTGCAGAACATAAGTCCCCATCGAGTTCTTGAAAACAAGACACCAGAGGAAATGATTTTAGGAGATAAGCTAGAGGTCAGCCACCTAAGGATATTTGCTTGTCATGTATATGTGCATGTCCCAAAGGACAAGAGAACAAAGTTGGACCCATTTGGAAAGAAAGGTACATTTTTTGTGTGCAATGACACATCRAAGGCCTRCAGAGTATACATTCCCAGTCACCGGAATATCGAGATTAGTAGGGATATCACCTTCGGTGAGSATGTATCTTTTCACAAGTCAAAGTAGGTTCATGTAGAGGAATATCATGACGAAGYGAATGGAGTTCCTAGAGCCGCAAAGACAAGAGAAGTGGAAGCAGAGGAATCCATTCCTGATGTTCARGATATGGTCAAACCATAGAGTCCTGTGAAGAATCCTACACAAAAGAGAAGACCAGCTTGGGCACAAGAGGCCATCAGAGATGCAAAGAGATATGGTGCCCAAGATGAATCATCTAGGAAAKTCAAGAAACCAAAACCGTATTCCGGATATGTGGCATTATTGTGTGATATCATTGATGCAAAGCCTACTAGCTATGAAAAAGTTGAAAGAAAGAAAGAATGGAAAGATTCCATGGTCGAGGAATATCGRTCAATAGTGAAGAATGATGTTTGGGATGTGGTTCACAGAGCCAAKRAAAAATCAGTTGTGAGCTCCAAGTGGATATTCAAGATGAAGCATGCTATAGATGGAAGCATTGATAAATACAAGGCTAGATTTGTAGCACAAGGATTTTCTCAGAAGGAAGGAATTGACTATGAGGAGACTACTGCTCCTATGGAAATATATACTTCAATACGAGTTGTTCTTTAAATAGCTATTATGATTAAATGGAAGGTTCATCAGATGGACGTGAAGACGGCATTTTTAAATGGGGTAATAAAGGAAGAGGTTTACGTGTAACAACCATAAGGATTTGAGACACATGACAGGGAGATGCACATGTGCAGGTTAAATAAGGATTTATATGGATTGAAGCGGGCACCGAGAGCATGGTATGGTCGGATTGATGGTTTTCTGATGAGCTTGGGATTTACCAAGAACAGTGAAGATTCTAACCTTTAATTCAAGGTTGTGTATGATGGACGAGTGATATTAATACTATATGTGGATGACTGGTTCTTGACAGGAGTGGAGAAGCTCATCATTGAGTGTAAGATAAAACTCGTTGTAGAGTTTGAAATGAAAGACCTAGTTTTGATGCACTACTTTTTGGGTCTGGAGGTATGGCAGAGGAAGAATGAGATCTTCCTAAATCAGGRAAAATATGTTATGGATATCCTGAAGAGGTTTAGTATGTTGGACTATAAACYGATGGAATCAAATATGAATTTGTTGGATGATACGAATTTAGAGATACAATATATAGGYAGATGATTGGATCATTGATGTATTTGATGAATTCATGACAAGATATATGTTTTACTATGAAMAACCTAAGTCAGAACATGGTTGACCCMAGAAGTGTTCACCTTATTGCAATAAAACATGTAATGAGGTACCTTAAATGTATAGTGGATTATGGACTCAAGTATCTTGCAGACAATGAGATCAATCTACTTGGACATTCGGATTCAAATTGGGYCGTTAATGTTGCAAAAAGGAAAAGTACATTAGGATGTTGCTTCACTTTGGGATCCGGTATGATTTCATGGATAAGTAAGAAACAATCATGTGTAGCACTCGATACGGCTGAGGCAGAGTATGTGGCAACATGTGCAGCAAGTTGCGAAGTAGTGTGGCTTCAAAAATTGTTGACTGGATTATTCGACATTGCGATGGAGGCGACTTGTATCTTGTGTGACAACCAAAGTTGTATAAAGTTGTCAGAGAACCCAGTGTTTCATGATAAGTCACAACATATCGAAATTAGGTATCACTATATCAGGGATATGGTGCAAAAGGGAGCAGTGAGGCTCCAATATGTGGTTGTCGATGAGCAAGTTGTCGATGTAATAACAAATACATTGTCAAGGATGAAGTTCAAGTACTTTAATGACAATCTCGGTGTAGTCCCTCTTCAGAGGGACTGATGGCTTCAGATGTTATCACAAGGTAGTGGATGTCATGATGACATGTTGTAACTATTGCAGAGATACCCACCGTTCCTGGATGCATGTTGAAGAGACGAGGTACATATGTTATCGCGGGGTACTAGATTTCATGCATAAGATATCTGAGTTTTATACGATAAAATGGATAGTCTCAGGATGACATGTTGTAGTTATTAGAGAGCTACCCATCAACCCTGGATGCATGTTGTGAAGTCACTATGGATGTTCTGTGATGTATAGATTCATGTGTCCGATATTCAATGGTCATGAGCTCGTTTGGATGGTGACAGTGTTAGAGTTTGTTCCGGATAGAATACCTTCCTCATTAATAGGGAGTGTTGAGATTTTATGTAATTTTGAAATTTATTCCTAAGTGTAATTGTGAAAGGGTTTATTGATAAGTCATGTCTTTTAGGTATTTTAGAGTATAAATAGAGGTTATATCGAATCATTTCGATATCACTCATCTAACATAAGTACAAGAAAGTAGTGTGCACTTATCTAGGAGGTTATTCTTGGTTCGTTTCTGGGTCTCTTTGGTCTTGTTTTCGTGAAAGAGCATTGTATGACATTGTACATGTTGGAGGAATCTATATTGAGGAAAGTTTGCATGGTTTTCTCCCCCTTGAGGGTTTCCTTGAGGATATATATTATTGTTTTGTGGATATCTATATTTCATTTGTGATCCTTTTGCATATTAAATAATAATAAAATAATATAATACTTCAATTGTTGGGAAAAACATAAAAAAATTAGCAGTCGTCGCTTTCCATTTGTGACGACGCGTCTCCGCTAATTCGTTGTTATGATCACTCTTTAATGCTTGTCCTGTCATGTATGTTTTTTAATTCATTTACCCCTCTGCACATATCTCTATCCCACTTCAATCCTCCTTCATGCGCACAATTCCCTCCTCTTTCTACATCTCTGTGACATTTTTTGGCTTTATCTCCTTACTCGTTTAACCTTATGCATCACTTCAACCTTCGAATTCTTTTATTGTCTTTCTTATTTTCTTTCTATTTCTATAATGCACTATAATACAAGTATTATGGTACACATATTGTGTGATCACACTAGTGCACAAAAGTACGGCTGTCCCTATGCAGTTTCAGCCGACTACCGTTAACCAGCCTTTCCATAAATTTCCCATTCAGTTTCTCCAATTGAGCAGAACCTGCATTTGTCACAAATCTGATCACATATGTATCTAACCAATGCATCTGAAACTTCCTATGGTTCTACAAAAAATTAATGTCGTAGAGAAAAAATAAGTCTCATGTCTGGAACTTCTTCTATTTAATGTGATTGACATGCCATTCTTTCTCGCACACTTTCTGAACTTGTTGATCAAACCTGCGAAAAACCAGTCCTCTTCCATCTCTACTAGATCTGACAGTCTCTCCTTGATTGTGTTGGTATCTATAAGCTATGTCAGCGCAACAATGCATAGGGTTGGTACTATGAATTCCATAGGCATAACAGCTTCATGACCATACACTATTTTGAATGGGGTTTGTCCTGTCGACTTCTTTTTTGTAGTCCTGTAGGCCCATAGCATTGTTGAATCCTCAAGCCCCAGTCATCTCAACTTACATTACACACCTTTGTCAATGCATGTTTTAGTATCTTATTGAATGCTTTCATTTTTTCAATTTCTTGAGGATGATACGGTGTTCTCTTCTGATGATGAATCTGAAACTCCTCTGTCAAAGTTGCAATCACATTTTTCCAAAAATAAGTTACCTGGTCACTCAGAAGAATTCTGAAACATCCAAATCTTGTCACCACATTTTCAAACAAAAATCGCACCACATTTTTCGTGCTACAATATGTCATAGTGATTATGTATCTTGCTCCTAACCTCTTTGCTACTAGAGAAGGCCTGGAAAAAAAATCAATATGGTACCAGAGAAGTCCTGGAAAAGAAGATTTTTGGAAGTGTTTTGGAAAACTAACTTCACCTTCCTAGGAAGGATGACTACCAACACCAAAATTGACGAGAAGATGGAAGGAGCGGAAAACTTCAAAACATGGAAGTACAAAGTAGGCCTCCTCCTAGAAGAACATGATTTAGAAATATTTGTTGAGGAGGAAGTTCCAGAACCAGAGGAAGATGAGGCCAAGGAAAAGCATAAAAAGAACCATACCATGGCTAAGAGGATTATTGCAAACTCAATCAAGGATCATCTGATCCATCATGTTTCTCCATTAAAATATCCAAATAAGATGATGGATGCATATCAGTATCTGATCAAAGGCGTAGGAGAGGCCTCCTACAAACTAKATTCTGSGAAGGTAATGAGGATGAAGGACGTGATTTATGTACCAGGTTTGAAGAAGAACCTTCTCTCAATTTMAACTTTGGATGAGAAGGTTTTMAGGGTTTCATTTGTAGATGGATAAGTTCCCAGGTGGCCAAAAGGAAATATGTTTGATGATGCAATTGTTATCAATGTCCAAGAAGGAGGAMTGTATAAATTAAAGGGGTGCTCAGATTCAATATTGATTCACGACATTGTGAATTCAAGTGAGTTATGGCCTAGCAGATTTTCCCACCTACACTACAGAGATTTACCAATCGTGAGAAATATGGTAACAAGACTACCATAGATTTAGGTGAATCCAGATGAYGTGTTTAAAGGTTGTGCACAAGGAAAGAATGTGAAGAACTGCTTTCCAAGCAATGATATCATAGCCAAAGGAGTCTTGGATATYGTACACTCAAACATATGTAGACCGATKTCAACAACATCGCTCAGTGGGTACATATATTATGTATCTTTTATTGATGATTACTCACGTAAAACTTGGATTTACTTCTTGAAGTCAAAAGGTGAAGTATTTAGTAAGTTCAAGGAATTCCAAAAATTTTCCATTCAGTTTCTCCAATTGAGCAGAACCTGGAGAAAGGCAAGATGACTACCAACACCAAAGCAGGCCTAAAAAAGAATATTTTTTGCATATTTTTGGAAGTGTTTTGAAAAACTAACTTCACCTTCCTAGGCAGGATGACTACTGACACCGACATTGACGAGAAGATGGAAGGAGTAGAAAACTTCAAAAATGGAAGTACAAAGTAGGCCTCCTCCTAGAAGAACATGATTTAGAAAGATTTGTTGAGGAGGAAGTTACAGAACCGTAGGAAGATGAGGCCATGGCTAAGAGGATTATTGCAGACTCAATCAAGGATCATTTGATCCATCTTTTTTCTCCATTAAAATATCCAAAGAAGATTATTGATGCATTGACTCAGCTATTTGAAKTAAAAACATTAATAAAAGGATGACATTCAAGACCCAGATGAAGAATTTGAAGCTTCAAGATTCAGAGTCCATTCATTGTTAATTCTCGAGAGTGAACCAGATCAAGGAACATATTAAAGATATTGGAGACACTGTTGATGAAGAAGAAATGATGATGACCATCATGAATGGTATACTAAGTTCATGTGACTCGTTCATTTAAGGAATATGCTCAAGGAGGAAGTTAATCAAGTTTAGGAAATTATAGGAAGATTGCACTCAAGAGGAAGCAAGGTTGGTAGCAAGAGAAGAGAAATTGAGGGATGATGATCAAGATTTAGTTGCTCATACAAGGAAAGAAAAGATTAATAAGGAACCCTCATCCCCAAAGAAACCTCAAAATTTGAAGAAGAATCGAAGAGACTATTCAAATGTGATGTGTTTCTGTTGTGAAAAAATGGGACACGTTGCAAAATTTTGTCCCCTTATTCTTAAACTAAAAGAAAAGG
>JASDQU010095299.1:10348-21745 GCA_032191745.1 Picea mariana | reverse complement strand
TTTTTCTTCTTCTTTGGTCTTTTTGACATCATTTTAAAATATAGTTGTATCCTCTTTTATGGTATTTTTTCAAATGAATGTAAAAATCCAATCTCTTCTCAAAGATAAGATACCACCATTATAGAAACTTTTTATTGTTATGCACATTGATCCAGATTGGATCATCATATAACTTGTCATCTATCTTGGTACTCTTTTTGTGGAAAAAAATGGAGGAATCGGCTTCTAAGGCCATTTTAGTGGCAAGTCCCAATTTGGAAAATTGGGGTCTGGAACCTTCAAAATCCCTTTTGAGAAATTAAATGGAATTTTGGGGGGTTACAATGTGAAATTTGCACACACACCCTCAATGTTGTTCTACACTCTAAGACCTTTCCAATGGTTTGAACAACACCTCAATCAAAGTGTGTATGCAAAAGTTATTCCTTCCGCAATTTGACCTACCTTGTTGACCACCATGGTATGATTGGATGCTACGACAACCCCTATTACTCAAATATTTGGGGCTAGCCACATGTGTATTTTCAAGAAAATTCTAGAAGGTCCAAACCTTATCACTAATTGAGGGTTGAGGAAGTCAAAACCCTAACCCTAAACAACTATCGATCTATGCTAAATATAGAGCCACTAGGAGGAGAAAGGGGTTCCATTCTTGAGCATTGTATATGTTCCATAGTTGAGGAAAGCATCTAGGAGTGGTACTTTGAGAGCATAACAAAGGGAGAAAAGATTATGTAGTAGCCATAATGTCAAAGACAACTCCATAGTGAGTGTTTCTTTCTTTGTATCTCCATTTCCATAATTGAATAAAAGAGATTAGAGCATATGCCTTACCTTCTAGCTAGGTTTTCTCCCATATTGGGTTTCCCAATATATATATCTTGTGTTCATTTATGTGTGGATAGTGTGTTTTTTTTCTCATTTCTTTCATTTTTGTATTCAGTTATTTTCATAAATCTAAACAATAAGCTAGTAATAATTAATATGAAATATAAAGAAATAAATTACATAATCTAATATTTCATAATAGTATAGGATATATTGAGAAGAATTGTTTTAATGAAATATCCATGACAATTTATAGATCATATATTGCAATGTTTTTCACCATTTAATTCATTAATAATGTTTGATTTTCACCAAAATACTTTCCATTTAATATTATAAATTTTTTTTTATCTTTACAATATTATATTCTTTCATTTTGATCTCAATTCAATATAGATCAATTATGTATTACTAAAGGTATATTACAATGTTGCATTATAAAATTGAAAAAAAGTTCGCTTCTTATCCTACCTCGCCCTCACTTACAAACAATCACCCTCACTTACAAAACAATAGAAAAAAAGAAAAGTTAATGATGATGTCATCCCTACACCTACTTCTCTCTCATCCTTCCTTTAAAAAAAATTGAAAAGTTAAAAAAAATAAACCAACAAAAATTCTAAAATAATAATTTTAAAAATAATAAATAATAAATAAATAACAAATTTAAAACTTAAAAAAAAAATGGGTTAGGTTTGGGGCAATTATCAAAATCACATGCCCCTTTCCCCACCCCTACAAACTCTTATTCTCCACCCTTACCCCCAACCCTAGCTCCCTTTTCTCACCACCGCGGGTAACCCACCACCTCAAAGGCCAGTGCATGTAGGAAGGGGGTGAAGGTGGGTGGGTCGGTGGGTGGGTGAGGTGTGATCCCAATAATCTCTTTAATTTAGTTTTTTTTAATTTATTTTTGTTTTTTAATTTGTTTTTTAATACAATTTCTTGTTCAAAAAGTTTTGTTTTATTTTATTTTATTTTTTTCAAAAACATTTTTTAAGGTTTTTTTTAATGACTTATTTGAAGTGTTAGTTTTTTACATTATAGTTTCAAAAATGTTATAATTTTAGATAAAAAATAAAGTTTTAAGCTTAGAGTTTTCATTTAAGATTGAAATTCTCATTAAATCCATAATTATGTTAACAATATAGTCTCCCAAAATAAAATAAAATAAATTAATAAAAAATATTAAATTTTATACATTTACGAACTTATAAAAACTACTTTATATTTAGAATTTATTATACCTCTTTTTATTTCTTTAATCTTCTAAAAGTAAACTTCTTTATAATATTTTATGGAAAATTTAATAAGTGAAAAAATGGTATCATAAAAAATATGTATTCACTCATTTTAAACTAAATTAGGATGCCTCTCATTTACTTGCAATTATAACAAAACATATATTTGAAAAAGTAAATACCAGTATGTATTAAATGAACAATTTTTTCAATGAAGTATTTTTTGGGCAATCTTATTTGGGTTTTGACAAACCTACTTATTTTTGGATTGTTATAATGGTGAAATTTTGGTGTTTGTTGTATTCGCCATTAGAAGAATTTTATTTGAGTTTATGATTTTACTTTATTTATGTGAATGTGTACATTTTCAAAGATGTTTGCGATTTGGAATTGTAGCTTTTTATTAATATATTTGTGTAATATATTCAGGCAAATGTTTAAAATACTTTGAGAATTATATTTCCTCTTCAATGATTGAGTGATTCATAAGAATGTGGAATTTATCATGTACCCATAAGCATAGTAATTATAGTGTAATTGTGATTATTTGACAAATCAGTTAGAATTCATAAGAATGTGGAATTTATCAAGCATAGTAATTATAATGATAGTGTAATTGTGGTTATTTGACAAATCAGTTTTTAATTATAATGATGTTGCAATTGTTATTATTTGACAAATTAGTCTTTTTGAGGGGGTGAGTATTAATAAGTTGTTCAAAAAAGTGAATTTATTGGACAAAGAAGTTGTCCAATAAATCTCAATGGAGTGAGTACTAATGTAGTTCTAAATATTATACTATTGGGATCTTATGATATCCTAATTGGAATGGATTGGTCGGACATGAATCATGTTGTCATCGATTTTCATAACAAGACATTTACATGCTTTGATGAAGAAGGACATCAGAGCACTGTGAAGGAATTCCAAGACCCATCTCTATAAGGGAAATCACAGTGTTATAGATGAAGAGGTGTTTCAGGAAAGGATGCCAATGGTATGCAACTCATGTGGAGGAGAAAGAAAAGACAAATGGGTCAAGCCTTGAAGATTTTTCGGTATTGCAAGAGTTTGAATATGTATTCCAAGAAATACCAAGATTGCCACCAAAGATGGAGATACATTTCTCTATTGATTTAGTATTAGGGGCTACCCAGTATCAATAACTCCTTACATAATGACTACACTAGAATTAAAAGAATAACAAATGCAACTGGAAGAATTGTTGAAGAAGGGGTACATACGCCCAAGTGTTTCACCTTGGGGAGCACTAGTACTCTTTGTCAAAAAGAAGGATGGAACATTGAGGCTTTGTATTGACTTTAGACAGTTGAATAAAGCCACGGTGAAGAACAAATACCCTCTACCCAGAATATATGACCTCTTTGATCAGATAAGAGGGGCAAAGATATTTTCAAAGATAGACTTGAGATTAGGATACCACCAGGTAAGAATCAAGAAAGAAGACATCAGTAAGACAGCCTTTTGAACCAGGTATGTACATTATGAATTTGTAGTGGTGTCATTTGGACTGACCAATGCACCAATTGTCTTTATGTTCTTAATGAATGGCATATTCAGAAATTATCTGGATAAGTTTTTCATTGTGTTTTTGGATGACATACTTATTTATTCTAAGTCTGAGGAAGAGCATGAACATCACTTGAGGTTGATGTTGCAAGTGTTGAGGGAACATCACCTTAATGCCAAGCTTAGTAAGTGTTCTTTTTACCAAGAACAGATCCATTATTTGGGGCACATTATTTCAGAGGAAGGTATAGCAGTAGATCCAGAGAAGATTAAATCCATTAGAGGATGGACAACACCCATGAATGTTTCAGAAGTTGGACCTTTCATGGGATTAGATGAATACTACACGAGGTTTATAGAAGGGTTGTCTAAGATTGTTCATCCCATCACTTCTTTACAGAAGAAAGGAATTAAAATTGAATGGATGGAAAATTGTGAAGAAAACTTTAATTTGTTGAAAGAATTACTTACTAGTGCACCTATTTTGAATATTGTTGACCCAAATGAGAATTGTTTGGTATGTACAGATGCATGCAAGGAAGGACTTGCTGGAGTCCTTACTCAAAATGGACATGTCATTAATTAAGAGTCCAGAAAGCTTAAATAACATGAGATGAATTATGCCACACATGATTTGGAGCTTGTTTCCATAGTTCATGCATTGAATATGTGGAGGCATTATCTCATAGGACAGCGATTTGAACTAAAAACAGACCATAGTGGTCTAAAATGTATTTTTGAACATCCAACTTTAAATGCGAGGCAGACGAGATGGCTAGAATTTTTAAGTGAGTATGACTTTAACATTAAGCATATCAAGGGAAAAGAAAATAAAGTTGTTGATGCACACTCAGCAGCAAAGTACATCTCATGCATGCTACATCCATTAGCATGCATCAATCATATTTAAAGAGAAAAATTTTAGATGGTGTTGTTATAGATCAATATTACTTATAGGTAAGAGAAAGTTTACAGCAAGAAAATGTACAACAAAAAATTAAAGAGTATAAGATTAAGGAAAATGGATTACTTATGCAAAAGAATAGAATTTATATTCTTAGTTCCAGAGAACTTAGGAAATTGGTATTAAAAGAAATGCATAATGCTCCATACGTCGGGCATCGCGGTTACCAAAAAGCAATTGCAACAGTAATAAGTCAATTATTTTGGCCACGAATGAAGAAGGATTTTTTTGATTGCATTTCCAGATGTATGGAATGTCAAAGAGTGAAAGTTGAGCACAGACACCCAACGGGTTTGCTACAACCATTACCAATTCCAGAGAATAAATGGGAAGTGGTAACCATTGATTTTATAACTAAGTTTCCCATGACAACAAGGAAATATGATTCAATAATGGTAGTGGTTGAAAATTTGACAAAGGTTGCTCATTTTTCTCCAGTAAAGATGACTCATACAACAACTAATATTGCAGAAATTTACATGAGGGAAATTGCTAGGTTGCATGGAATACATAAGGAAATTGTTTCAGACAGAGACACAAAGTTTACTTCAAATTTTTGGAGGGGATTATTTAAAGGATTTGGTACAACTATGAACTTTAGTAAAACATACCATCCACGGTTAGATGGGAAGACAGAGAGAGTCAACTAAGTGATTGAGGACATGTTGAGAATGGATGTGATGGATAAGCCATCTAAATGGAAAGATTATTTGCATTTAGTTGAGTTTGTCTATAATAATGGGTATCAAGATTCATTCAAGATGAGCCCATTCGAAGCTTTGTATGGTAGAAAATGAAATACTCCTATGAGTTGGGATAACCCATTCGATAGAGTAATACTTTGACCCAATTTGCTCAAGGATATGGAAGACCATATGGTTAAAATTAAGAAAAATTTGAAAGCAACACAAGATAGACAGAAGCGTTATGCATATAAGAACAGGACAACTAGAGAATTCGAAGTGGGAGAGCATGTTCTTTTGAAAGTGAATCCCAAGAAGAGCTCCTTGAAGTTGGGAAACTGTGCAATGCTAGCAGCCAGATTTTGTGGTCCATTTGAGATATTGGATAGACTAGGTCCAGTTGCATACATGTTTGCATTTCCTGCTTCCATTAATGTGCATAATGTACTTCAAGTCTCTTTGTTGAAAAAGTATATACATTATCATAACCATGTTATTGATTGGAATTTGATTCAGGTGGAGCCAAAATGAGACTTTCAGGTCTAGTCGGTGCGCATATTGGACAGAAAAATCAAATTGCTCTGGAATCGAGTTATAGAACTAGTAAAAGTTTAGTGGACCTACTATGGTCCTGAAGATGCTACTTGGGAGCATGAAAATGCCATGTGTACATAATACTCATGACTTTTTGAAGAATTTTGAAATTTTTATTTCTTTTTTGTATATGCACTTAGTACGGTGCCAAAATAAGGGGGAGGGGAATGTAATACCATGGTTTTGAGTCCCCATATCAATAATGTATTTTTTTGTTTGATGAAAGGTCGGAGTGCGCAAACAAATAAAGAAGATGGAGTACCTAGGAAATGTAATACTTTGAACATTGCAAATAATAAAATACATCGTTGGTTGTAAGATTGACAAGGACAAGAGTTATAAGGGGCCATGATTCCACAAGAGATGGGGCTAAAGGGGATAAGTATTTTTATTATATTTTATTTACCCATCTTGGTTTTAATTGAGAAATGTGGTTACATGAGCTTCTTGGGGGGGAGGCCATGTGGTTCTTGATTTCATGTAATTATATGGGGGTTCTTCTCCATTCACTCTTTCACTCTATCATTTGGTCCATTTATTCATTCATTATTTTTCTTGGTTGGGACATGAGAACGAATTGTTGAGGAAAGAAGTCACTGCCTTGTTGGATGTAGTAATTATTGGTGTATTCCAGCCATGAATTGGTGCTTGTATGCTTGAGATGTAATGCATGTGTTAAACTTTTTTTACAACTGCAATTATTGAGTTCCCAGCATGGAGATTCTTGACCAGATGCACTAGAGCCCTGGAAAGAAGTGGGCAGCCTGAGGGATTATATAGCAATGAAGAGGGTGCATTGTCTTTGGGTGATGCAGGCTAGAGACAACAGAGTTGGTGTACTTTGGATTGTTTTGTGTTGAAAAAACTGTGAAAGCTTGAGTGTTGACTAGTTTAGGAAGTTGAGTGTTGCTCTGGAACCCATCCTTGTGGATTCATAGCCCTGGCTCAGGGGTAACCTGTTGTTGAGACTTGGAACAACATTGTCTACAGTGGGGTGAAATGTCCTTGGTCTGCAGCCAGTTGGTGATTGGTTTTGTTTTAGATAAGTTCTCTATGTCATGGTTTCCTTTGCTTATATATTTATTTATGTTGTGTATTGATTATTATCTCTGAGATATTTATTTTAATGTGTCTTCTTGTTGGTTATTGTTGTGCATGGAATGATTAAGCATTATTTTTAAGTCTAGCATGAATCTTGATTATTGCATGTATGGTTATTTCATTTCTTTCATGCTTCTTTATTAATCAATTGTTATCAAAATTCAAAATGAGTTCTTGAAGTGTGATTTGAAGTAGTCTGTCCAGCCTGTTGGTGGCTTGGTATGTTACAGTAGAGCACACCTTGGTGACTTGTGGACAATTTTGCAATGACTCAGATATATGGTGGCGTCATTGGTTGAGGTTGGCAGAGTATTGGTTCGAACATGCCTAAAGCATGGAAGTTTTTTGAGGTGACTCATTCTACTTGGAGCGCTTTGGATAGTTTGTTGGGATGTTCGAGGAGTGTAGGAATGTTTGCCACACTAATCACAGATGTTGATTTGCGTTGAGGTGAATTGAAAAAATGAGGCGAGTTAAGGACTTTCCTTCATTTGGAAGATTGTGTGGATAAGCAGATTGCAGCATGAAGAGATTACTTGGGCATGGGTATTTCTCCTACTTTGGGAAACATGTTCGAGGGTGAAACCTAATCGTTCCAAGGCACAGAGAGGTAGATGCAACAACATGGCCGAGTGATGAAGTAGTGGGGCAAAGGAAGTCTGGACAAATAGTTCTTGGGGAAGATTGGCTAATTGTGCCATGAGGTGGAAAATGTAGTCAAGTTGTCGCAGAAGACTTTGTTTTGGGGTGACTTCATAATGTAGCAAGGTGAAGGGAGACCTTGACTTGATCTGAGGGTTGTGTAGAAGGATCAAATTGCAAAAGGAAGTGACCAGTTTGTGCATGAGGGTGTGCAGTTTTGAGGAGTGTGATGGTTGGACTAGTCATTCAACTAGTTTGGGACTTGGTGAGAACAACAACATGACAAGGGGGTCAAGAGTATGAACGTACAAATAAGTTTGAAGTGCAACACTTAGAAATTACGGATGATATCCTTGACGAAGATCATATGATGATAGCAGTAGTGAGGCAAGGATGGACATTTTCCTTAGTCTTTGGAGTTGGACAGGGTGACGAGGATGCAATAGAAAAGACTAATTTTTGGCATGAGGAAGTGCATTCTCAAGAGTTGGGAGTGACAGTTGGACTAGCTACCCAATCAATTCAAGGCATGAGAGATATCAGTGTGTAGAGACATGGCAAAGTTGGTTGAATTATGGGCACAACAACAAGATTACATGAGTTCAACACTTAGGCGAAATTATGAAGTGAAGTGAGCAGCAGTCAGTTGTAGCAGGCAGTGAACAACGGAACTAAAAAACAACAATGAAGCAACATCGCATTGAGATAATGCAGCAAAGTTGGGTGACTTTCATCCTTGGATTTGGATGAAGTGACCTCATTGACTCATGCAGCAAATCATTCGAAGTTGGGTACAATACAATTTGATTTGTGGAAACTTGGGTTTTCCACTTCGCAGGGAAACTTAGGTTTTATATTTTGGCGGAATTTGAGGTTTCTTATTGGCATGAAACTTGGGGTTTCCAATAGACTAAGTTGCAGTGGAGGCATGAGTTTGGGCAGATACTTGGAGATCGTAGATTTTGTGGATATTGCCAGGGACAAAAATGACTTGAGGTGGGGGAGGATGTAAGGTCTTCGACTAGAGGGGCACGGAGACCCTCTCCCAAGTCCTCAAGGAAACAAAACTTGGGGTTGCTCTAGCATCCAAGTTGGGTAAGTGGACGCCTTGGAAATGTGAACATGTTAAGGGGTTTGCCTAAGTATGAAGCGACCAAGAGATTGGAGTGTGCCAGCATGAGGGGTGCACCAAGGTTGGGTGTGTCAATCCTAAGGGGCACAACAATTGATGAGCGCATGGGTTTGTTTGGGAAACCAAGTCCGTGAAAGGGTGTGACAATTCGTTTGGGCAATCGAGTCTGCGAAGGGGCGTGACTATTCATTTGTACATGTGTTCATGAAGGTGCATGACACCCCCAAAGGACATGATGGTTCACGATGGTGACCTTTGGAGTGCCTATAAGAGAACAAGGGTGCACAACCAAGGAAGGTAGAGATTTGGAGAACAAAGGAGAGCAAGAAAAGCTATGTGGTTCTGAGGCAGAGAAAGAGGGCGAGCTCCCTCAAGAAGCCAAGTCACTCTACTTGGGAGGACTTGTGTTTCCTTGAGGTGGATTCATTGGACGGAGTTGGGAAAATTTCTCTTGGGATGGTTTTGGTGAAGTCTGGAAACACAGGTATGTTGGAGACATGTGTGAGGCACAACCAAAATCTGTGAAGTCTGCAGAAATGAAGAGACAACAAGTCTATGGTTGGGGGCACCTCTGAGGTGCACCACAGGAGGTTGCAGAGATGATTGTGACAAAGAGTCTTAGTGACGATTATGTGTATGAGTTCCTTGGTGAGGTGAGGCGAGTCATTTGACTTTGCCTTGTTGTAAATCRAGCCGGTAATGCTCATGCTGTAATTGTTTCACAATAACAAAGACTTRGCCARGTGTTAGGCATGGTTTGTTCCACCCGCACTATATCTTTGTTTTTCTTCAGTTTATTCCACAATTCTCTTGGTTTCTCATGGATGTATGCTTAAAAATGACTAAGTGTTAAAGATGTTAACAAATGTCTAAGTATACAAGAGTTGYACTAGAGTAGGAATGTAACTCGCTGGTAGCCTAGAACGGAGTATGGGTATGCTCTAGGTGAAGAAGCGTAGTCCAGACGAAGTAACCTTGGTAAGAGAGAAACGTCACGGTGTCGCATGCCCTCAAGAGGTTCACTSTASCCTCAAGAGGTTCRMTCTAGACAGAGTGTGGGAACGTGAGAGGGAAGACAACAATCATTATTTCCAACTATCCAAACTAAACCCAATATTAATAAATAAGAGCTAGTGAATCGATGATATTAGAATTTTCAATTATAAATATCATTGAAAGGGATCATAAAACATGCAAGAATGGAGTTGCATCAAAATCAAACAACCACTATGGAGTAGGTAGGACACAAGTGCAATCAATATAAACAATGACCTTGCCGGGTGAAATATTAGTCTCGTTTTGACAAATATGAGTAGAAATTGCATACCTGTACAAAAGAATGGAATTATAAAGCATACGTGTGCAAAAAATCGGAATTATAAAGAATAACCATGTACTGTACAAAAGAATAGAACTAAAAAGAATAACTACGCACAGTATTGTTGTGACTCAAGCCATGAAGACAAATGCAGAGCTCGATATTGTCCAAAATTGTATGATATGTAGAACTTAAAAAATACAAAAATCAGATATAGTAATGAGGTAGTCATAAGTTCGATCCTGTATTCATGAATTACTATCCAAGCGTATAGTATTCCCGTGGCGAGTCTTAACCATCATACAGACTTTGGCCCTGAGTTTGTTAAGATGGAGCTTGAGAGCGATTCTTTTGTTAAGGTTCATTGTATTGTTGTGGTCAAAGTTTAGAAGTTCAAAGGACAATTATGGAAAGCTTCATAATATGCAAAATTACAGAATGTCTTAAAAAAATGCATACCATGACAATTATGCAAAGCTTCAGAATGTGACAACTATGCAAAGCTTCATAATGTAAAAAATTGTAGAATGAGTGAAACTATGTAGAGAACAGGTACAAGGTCAACGAAGTGCGCACCAAACAAGGAAACAAAAATCCATCATCCCTGGTGCACCTCACCTGTTTTCCTATGGGAAAGATCCTATTTATTCAAGTGAAAGATCATGTTAACATAGACGAACCATCCCTTTATAACCTTGCAAATCCCACATGGCCACCTGCAAAAGGGCGCAGCCAATGCATATTGAACTTAGGACAGCATTCTAAACGTTTGAACTGTAAAATATCATATATATGAAATGTTACTGCCTAGTTTCATGCTTAAAATCTTTCAATGGATGAAGTGTGCACTGGAAACGTTGAAGTTTTAAAATTTTAAAAATATGACACAGTTTTTAAAATCTTTCAATGGATGAATGGATGAAGTGAGCACTGGAAACGTTGTGGGATGAAGTGTGCACTGGAAATATTGAAGTTTTAAAATTTTAAAACTCATGAAACAGTTTTTATTCAAAAAGTTTTATAGCATTATGACTATGACTAACTGTAAAATCTTTATACTCAAAATCAAAATCATATTGTTGTCAAGAATGAAGTTTTAAAACTCATGACACAGTTTTTAATCCAAAAAATTATAACTATGACTAACTGTAAAACCTTTATACTCAAAATCAAAATAATATTGTTGTCCATTCTTGTGAAACTTTAAAACTCATGACACAGTTTTTATCCAAAATGTTTTATAGCATTATGACTATGACTAACTGTAAAACCTTTATACTCAAAATCATATTGTTGTCAATTCTTGTGAAGTTTTAAAATTCATAACACAGTTTTTATAAAAAAAAAAAAAAATTATAACATTA
>JASDQU010095298.1:9093-19672 GCA_032191745.1 Picea mariana | reverse complement strand
CTTCCTAGTGGCTCTTTAAATTGAATACAGTTCATCACATATGTATTCATACTTGTTTTCTTGTATTGATAGTTAAAAAAGATACAACTATGCCATGAGCTGGCAACTGTTTAATTTTGACATAGACTATCTTATAATCTTATAGCCTTGACTTAGCTTTAAGCAGCTTCTAGCACTTCTAGCAGTTAAGGATTTCATTACAAGTTGCTCTTTTGACCCATATTGACTCACATGTGAAAAAATTATAATTGTATTCTGAGATATCCGATATAGAGAGACCAAGCTAATGACACATAATATTAGATTAATGACTACAACAGGCAGAATAAAATGTGACATAAATCCCATTATCTGACTGCTTTGAGTTCCTGTTCTTCACATGTGGACCTTTTGGGATGTCAGATTCTCATTAAATTGAAGTGGCACCCATGTTGAGAATGGTGTAAACTTCACTTTTGGCCATGGCTGACCTGATCTTGTAAATATTATTAATGTATTTTTAGGTTTGGTTTAGGTTGACGCAGTCAACACTCATTTATTATATTTCTAGGTTGGTTAAGGCCGACCTAGCTATGTTGCAGGAAACGTGCCCTCGATCGTACCAGGCACGTTTCTGCACTGAAACGTGGAAACGTGCCTGAAACACGTTTCATGTTTAGGAAATGTGTTTCATATGGACTGAAACGTGTTTCAAGCGCGTTTCAGTGTCTGTACAATGGGTTTCAGTGTTCGTACAGCGCGCTTTAAAAAGTACCTTTTGTCTTGGGACCATTGTGATCGCCCTTTTCTTCCAGCACAATGTACAATGCATGGGGCTAATCATGCAAAGAATATAACACATACCCAATAATTATTTAGTGTTTTCTACGAGAATATTTCCAGTTCATCTACATAGGGAGGTGAAGGAAGAATTTGCTAGTTTTGCCGCTGGTTTGGATGAATATTCAGAATATCAGCTTTGGATGAGAGGAGCACCATGAGTCTAGTTAGATGGCAGATTTTTGTCATGAAGCAAGTGGTGTACATTTGCAAAGCCTTGCCATTCATATTCTTTCACAAGTGGCAAGCTCTTCATCAACAAAAAGAAATTGGAGCACCTATGGTTTTATTCCTTCAGTGAAGCGCAATAGGTTGGATTCACAAATGGCTGAGGATCTTGTTTATGTGCATTCCAACCTTTGCCTTGCATCTCGTAGGGGTCCAGAGTATAGTAGTGGGCCTTCTAAAGAATGGGATGTGGATCCGGAATGCCCTGACTTGGACAACTCTCTTGCTGCATTGAATCATGAGGAACCTAGATTTGGAATTGGAAATACTTCTACCAATCCACATTCTACTGTTGAACGTGCATCTTGTTCTTTGTTCCATGATGAATATGAAGATGATGATGATATGTCTTGCTGCACTGAATCTTGAGGAACCTAGAAGTGGAATTGGAAATACTTCTACCAATCCACATTCCACTGTTGAATGTGCATCTTGTTCTTTTGTCCATGATGAATATGAAGATGAGGATGATGACTATTAGGTTTTACTAGCTTAGCTCATGTTTTATTTCTATGTTCACTGTTCATGGTTCATATATGTAGCATTGTAGTCTCAAGGCTCATATACAAAGGCTAATTTTGGATATATAGGCTCATTTATAAATAATAAAGGTTGTTTTTGGATATTACTGCTTGCATAATGTATCGCTTGTCCAATGTATTTTATGTTTCTCATTTATTCATGAATCTGTTTTTTGAATCATAATTTTAAAACTTATATGCTTTCTTTCAAAGTTCCAATATAATTTTCCAAAATAGCACATTATATATATCTTGTTTTCCTGTTTCCTATTTTTTGAGAGGTCACGTTTCCAGCGTGTTTCCGTTTCCCCCTATCATGCAACTTTGTGACTTAGTCAATGTGGGCCCATAACTGCCCTCGGGGAAAGCGCCCTACCTCTTGAGTTCTATAAAAATGCATACCCAACTTTCATTTGGAACATCATCTTGATCTTTTGATCTTATTATACACGAGTCATTCTTTAGCCTAAGGGCACTTTATTGCATTCTCCTTCATGATGGAGTATTTGGTCTTTCTCCTTAGCATATTTGTGCACCCTCTCCATCACACTTATGATAAGCTCTAGCGCTTTTCTTAAGAGCCATCTTCTCTCTCTAAGAGTTGCATTGCCCTATTGTTGTTCTCCTTTGTTTTGTTGCAGGATTTAGGGTTTGCTGGTTGGTTCCATTTGATCCTCGTCACGCTTGTAAATTTGAACATCCCAATGGTCCTGAACTTTGGTGCTGAAATATTAGTAATTGTCATCCTCCAAGAACCCTCCATCATGAATGTCTATCATGACAACTTTAAGCTAAACTCCACGTTGCAAACATAACATCTTGTGGTCATTAAATATTACATAATGTCCAATGTAATGAGTTGACAAAGTGGAAATGGCTTGGCAGATTGAAGGCTCTTCCAACCATGGTTGAATACTAGTGCAACAAACCCATGAGATCATAGGTTTGACTCGTAGAGCTCTGAAAAAGAGAAGAGATGTGCTAGGGTAGTCAACCATCATGTCTTGACCACATTTAGAGTCAATTGAGCATCATGTCTCAACCATCATGAGTTTAAAGTCAATTGACCTCATGACTCATGAGGACCAAAGGGGGACTTGGTATTGGACAGGGAGGAGGTTATGACACAGGACGAGTGTGTGGAAGTGTTAGTTCATCCCACAGGCACATTCGGATTGCTCTCTCCACTAATGACATGCTTGCCTCAACTTTGGTGGCATTATGTCGACTTGCAACTATTGAGTTCCTTAGTCAACATGGATCGATAGTTGACCCCAAGAACTGTTAAATTTGGCAGCATCGACAATCATTCTGCAATGAGAGGCCATACGGGCCACCCTGAGGCTAACCAGGGAGATTTGGAGAATCACCTAGTCTTGTGAGGTATTGACAAAAGCTCGGGGGAATGTACAACCTTTGTGAGTCAAACCAAAAGTCATGACGAACTAGATGCTATATGATCTTGTGAGTCAAGCCAAGGCAAAGGTAGAAGCCTTGAAAGTCTAAGACAAAAGTCAAGATGCAAGTCTAATGCAAAAGTCAGGGAGAACGTACAACCTTTGTGAGCATAGACAGTCTAGTGCAAAAGTTTGGGGGAACGTACAACCTCTGTGAGCATAGACAGACTAGTGCAAAAGTAAGGGGGAACGTACAACCTCTGTGAGCCTAGTCAAACCTTGTGAGCCATGAGCAAAAGTCAAGGCATCTAGCAANGTTAGGTTGAACATAAAATTCCTATGAGCTAGAAACAAACAATCTTCCTGATATTGCAAATGATGTAAATGTATTGATCTAGTGTGTTGGCACGTGTAACACATTCCACCATGAATAAATTCAAATTGCTATGTTAAGAGTCAAGTTGAATGAGTTGTTGAACTCAAATTGTAAAAGGACAAGTTGTAAAAGTCTAGTTGCATAAAGTTACGTAAAATTGCATGTTGCATGCATGACATGCATTTCATGCATGTATGTCATGTGCATGCTAAGGAGTTCACATGCATATCATGTCAAGGGCAAGTTCCTAACTGAAGTGTTAAGGTTCAGTTCTAAATCTGGTTGCTGAGTTAAGTTCAGTTGTAAAAGCATGCATTCATGCCTCTAATTTAAGCCCCCTCCTCTCTACCTCTCCACTCCTATATAAGCAAGAGGTCGATCCTCTTTTCTACACACATTTTATGTAGCGAATGGGCGAGGAAGCTGAGAGGTATATCAGTCCTTGAGAAGGTGCATAACAGAGAGGTATATCAATCCTTGAGAAGGCGTATAACAGAGTGGTATATCAGTCCAGAATAGAGTGGTATATCAGTTTATAACAGAGTGGTGTATTAGTCAATAAGAGGCAGCAATAACAGTGAATAAGAGGCAACAATAACAGACCATAAAGAGGCAACGTAACAATCCATAAGAGGTAGCGTAACAGTCCATAAGAGGCAACGTATATCAGTCATTGAAGGCAACAAAGATACATCTTCAGTGTTGGTCTGTAACAAGTGATTATAAATCAGCAAGGTCTCTTAGTTACACAGTCAGGTCATAGTCAACTTGGCAAGCTCTTTAAGAGCATAATTTCATGGTAGAAAATTTGTAAGTGGTCGTACATTGTTTGTTGGGGTTTTTCTCCCTGTATAGGGTTTTCCCAGGGTACATGTGTTGTGATCTTGCATGCTGGTAATTTCTTATGATTATTGCTGATCTAATTTATGAATGATATCGAGTTAAGTTCAAAGTACAGACAGAATTTAAAGAAGTACTTACAGTATTAAATCAAGCTCATAAATTTAACATGGTATCAGAGCTTAGGGTGTGATAAGCTTGTTGAAGTGCAGCAGTAGGGTACACACAGATCCAAGCGAGCTTGATCAAGTTTTCAGTGTGAGGTCCATGGCATCCTCCATTTTAGTCAGGGCCGAGGATAGGCTTGAAGGAGCTTCCAATTTCAGTGTGTGGAAGCTTTGGATAACGAATATCTTGCAGGAGCATGAACTTGAGCAATATGTGACCACAGTGGTGGAGGAACCCACCAATAATGCAGGAAGAGCGATCTTCAGGAAGAGTCAAGCAAAGGCCAAGCGAATCATCTTTGACTCAGTCAAAGACAACATAATGCCAACAATGACTTCGTTAATGACTGCCAAGGACTGTATAGATAACTTGGTTAAGTATTTAAAGATGGAGAAAGGTGAATCGGTAGCAACTTTCTGTTCCAGGATAGCCTAGATCAGAGATCAACTCTTGGTCACTAGTGTCATAGTGGATGATGATGATTTAGTGTAGGCCATATTTGATGGTCTTCCTTCTTCATGGGAGACTTTCCTATCCAGTGTAAGTGGGAGAGAGATTCAACCCACGTTTGAGAGGTTATGGCATGACTGCCTCCAAGAGGAGAGTCACACTGCTACTAGGAGCGAACCAACCAAAGAAGAGGATTCAACATTAGCATCAAGATTCATGGGAAAGAAGAAAGTCACTTTCCAGAAAGGCTCTCAGAGGAAGTCAAACACCAAAGGTATGTTAATGCCTCAACTGTTGAGAATGATGAATCCAAAAGAAAACAGAAAAATCCTTCTAATGAGAGAGAAAATAGAAAAGAATATTACCTGGTTTCTGCTTTATCCAGTACCGTTATAACAGGGCCAAAAACTTGGTTAGTAGACAATGGTGCTTCAAAGCACATGACAGGGTACAAGGAGATCCTCTCATATTTCAACACAAAATCTTTTGTAGAGCAGGTTGAAATTGGGGATGACAAATCTTACAAGATAGAGGGAGTAGGCTCTATCTCCTTCAGATTTTAATCTGGGGTTATGCTTCATATGGATGAAGTATTATATGTTCTAGGGCTCAGGAAGAATATACTATCAGTTGCAATGCTTGAGGACAAGGGATATTGGGTGATCTTCAAGGACAAGAAGGCACTTCCATGGGATAAAGGTAGTCACTTGAGTACAACAGAACCCATTGGGACTTGCAGAGGAGGACTGTACGTCGTGATAGAACAGTTAGTTCAGGCATTGGTTCGTGATGCGGCTAGCTACATCGAGTTGTGGCACAGAAGACTTGGACATCTTCATTACAAAGCACTTCCAGATTTGCAGAACATGAGTATAAAGCCTTTATTGAAAAGCAGACAGGGAAACACATCAGAATCCTTAGAACATACAATGGAGGAGAATTTGAATCTCTCCAGTTTGAGGATTTCTGCAAGGAAGCAGGAATCAAGAGATAGTTGACCGTGCCACATAACCCTCAGCAAAATGGTGTTGCTGAAAGGAATAACAAGACAATTTGTGAGGCAACCAAAGTAATGATGTTTGATCAGGATTTGCCAAATTCTTTATGGGTAGAAGCTACCTCCACTGCTGTGTATATTTAAAACAGGTGTCCACATGCTATCTTGAAGGACAAGACTCTCGAAGAGGTCTTCTCAGGGATCAAACCTGAAGTAGGGCATCTAAGGATATTTGGGTTTCCAATGTATATTCATGTCCCTAAGGAAAAGAGGACAAAGATGGAACCCCTAGGAAAGAAAGGGGTTTTTGTGGGCTACAGTGAGAACTCCAAGGCTTATAGAATATATGTACCAGGTCAGAGGCATATAGAGGTAAGAAAAGATGTGACTTTCCATGAGGAAGCCACATTCAAGAAATCCAGAGAGCTTCAGCAGGAATCAATCAACTGGCTTCACCCTCTTCTGAAAATGAAGAGTCAGATGATCAGAGGGAGGATCCTCATGAAGGGCCAAGTGATGAGCCCCCTTAGAACCTGCTGAAGAGTTAGAAAGAACTCTTGAAGAACCCCCAACCAAAAGGAAGCTAGGATGGCTTAAAGAAATCGTGCAGGAAGCCGAAAAGATAGCTGTTCCCAAAGGAACTTTCAGGGAAAGTAGTAGGCTTCACAGGTTTGGAGGCTATGCTGCACTGATGAGCAGCATCAGTGATGCCGAACCTTCTTCATTTGAAGAAGCAGATAAATTACAATGAAGGATGCCATGCTTGAGGAATACAGGTCAATTCTAAAGAACAATGTCTGGGACATTGTGTCGAGGTTGAAGGACAAATTAGTGGTCTCTTCCAAATGGATCTATAAGATCAAACATGCAGCCGATGGGAGTGTGGAAAAGTTCAAAGCACGATTTGTGGTCAGAGGTTTCACTCAGAAAGAAGGAATTGACTACGACGAGACTTTTGTCCATGTATCCAGGTATACCTCCATTCGAGTTATTATTGCTTTAGCTTCAGTTCTTGGTTGGAAGTTACATCAAATGGATGTAAAAACAACATTCTTGAATGGAAAGATTGAACAGGAGGTCTTTGTGGAACAACCATATGGTTTTGTACTGCATAACAAAGACACTCATGTATGCAAGCTAAGGAAGACCTTGTATGGTCTTAATCAGGCTCCCAATCTTTGGTATGACAGGATTGATGGCTTTCAAAAAAGTGATGCTGATGCGAACCTGTACTTCAAGGTAAGAGGGAACCAACTTGTTATACTAATCTTGTATGTTGATGATCTCTTTCTGGCAGGAGATGAAGGGCTAATAGCCTGGTGTAAGAGGGAGCTAATTTGAGAATTCGAGATGAAAGACTTAGGCTTGATGCATTACTTTCTAGGATTGGAAGTGTGGCAAAGACAGGGCGAGATTTTGTTGGCATAAGGAAAATACACAGTGGATGTATTAAAGAGGTTTGGTATGATGGATTGCAAATCCATGTCTACTTCGATGGTTACCAACCCGAGGAAGCTACATGATTCTGATACAAGTTCATATTTGGTGGATCCCACCATGTATAGACTGCTGATTGGATCATTGATGTATATGATCCATAACAGGCCAGATATATGCTATGCAGTGATTGCAATGGGTTAGTTCATGGATGAACTGAGATAGAGACACTGGGTGGTAGCAAAGCACATATTGAGATATCTCAGAGGGACCATTGCCTATGGTTTAAGATATACATCCAGTGGTGGTCTAATTCTGCATGGGTATGCAGATGCTGACTGGGTAGGAAGCCCAGTGGATCAGAAAAGTACTTCTGAATAGTGCTTCAATTTAGGATCCGCTATGATCTCTTGGTCAAGCAGGAAGCATGTATTCATTGCACAAAGTACAACAGAGGCTGAGTAAATTGCAGCAAGTGATGCTGGCAAGGAAGCAATATGGCTCAGAAAATTGGTTTTTGGGTTGTTTGGTGACAAGCTCGAGACTGCTATCACCATAACAATTTTTTATGCGAAATCGAGTTTTCAAGACTTAGCAAGGTGCTAAATCGATGTGGAAGCGTGACAAACTAGAGGACATGGCCAAGTTTGGTAGGAGGAGCCTATATCTGGCGGGCGCTAAGTTGATGGGACACGATAGGTTGTAGATTGCAATCGTGCCATATCAACGGTTGGGGATCGTTTCGGGGGAGGAGTTGCACGGAAGATAATTCCTGAAAGCGGGACGAAAAATAAACCACGGTTTTGGGTTGGAACCACGTGGCGCCACTGGGTGCATTTCAGGGCGAGAAGCGGGTTGCCCCAAACCACTTCCTCGCACCCTCGAAATCGGGAAAGTGTATAAAAGGGGCGCTTGTCATTTATTTTATTATTTTTCAAATACCGGAACGTTGAAAGTTGGCGCGACCACTGCATTCAAACTGAAGCTCAACAGTACGCCAAGCTCATGCATTTTCCGCTCGTTTACATGTATTTATCATCGCCACCATGGGCCCTATCATAATGTCAGTGACAGAGAAAGACCCCATGTCAAATGAGGAAGCCCTAATTGACCGAGATTCAGATGTTTTCGACACTGAAATCACCATTTTGCCCATCTCCGTGTCCAAAGCTAATCTGTCCGATAATGTAGGGAAGCAGATACCTTTCCTTGAAGTAGTCCAGGCCACTGTAGTCCCTTATATTGTCGAGGTCGCATTCCCTTTTCCCGAATTTATAGGGTGTGCAGAGCAGTATTCACAGGAAGAGAAAGTTGTCGTTAATAAACAGGGGTCCGAGGTCCTGTGTAGGGTAGAGAGTCTGTCAATTCGAGGTGCCCTCGGCATACCAGAGTCCTTCTCCGCAGTGTCTGAACCGTTCGAGGAAGAAAAGCTAATTAGGGTTTATAGGGAGTGTCCCTCAGAAGTCAAAGACCTATTCTTACAGACAATTCTCAAACCAAAGCATCTTTTCGAAAGTCTGTCTTTGCCAATGAGTATGAGTATCATGGTTATTGAGGTCCAATGGGTCTGTTTCCTGCTGAGTCAAATTTTAGGTCTAGATAACGACAAGCATGTGGTCGAGGTCATGTTGGGTTTTCTGTTAACGTTTTTTCAGTCAGAGTCTTGTTCGTCAGTCTGTGTTAGCTTCGATCAATTCATAGCTGATAATATCCACAAACAACTAGTGAATTCTCGATCACTAAGACATTTCAGATATTACACATACTTGCTGGAGATTTTCCTGGAAACAAATAAGAGAGAGTTTCCTAAAGTGACATTCATATCAACTGAATGTAAGAGAATCACATTGCTCATTTTCATCAACAAAGTCATGTCCAAGGTTTACAGCTTGATTTTCAACACCAACCTACCAAGAGTCCTAGATGACATGAGGAGCTATTTATAGCCAAATCTAGAAAACATGGTTGGGGACTGGGTACTGTTCATGCATTCAACAGTGATCTGGGTTTATGGTTGTCATGAATCCCCCTACCTTCTGCCTATTTTTTTGACACCCAGAGTCTTTGTCCTTGAATTCATCAGACAAAGAATCATATTAGAGACAAAACATTTCCTCAAATTGCACAAAGGCTCCAACCTCAAATTCCCTTTCATCATTGGACCCTTCATTGTCAAGACTAGATCATGCTTATCTCAGATCCAGGCAAAGCTCAAGGAGTTTGGATTTGCCCAACTACAGGAAAGAATATACGATCCACATCAGATCATATCCAAGAGAAGTATGATGAAAAAACATGCCCCTTATGAGCACGAACATGTTGAGGGTTTTGACAAATTGGCAAATCTAGAAGTCTGTGTTGATATGGAAGCAATTCTGCAACCAACTCAAACACAACAAGTGAAGGCAACCTTGCAACAAGCTCAAACACAACAAACTCCTCAAAAGCTGATAGTTAAAGTCCCTAAAGTAAGTGTTTACAGCAAGAGAAGCGGTTCAGAGGCCCTGGGCACCAGTGATCAACATAATGCTCCTAAGAAGATGAAGATCACACAATCCCCACAGATAGTGGATCTAGAGGAGGAAGAGCCTAAAGAACAAGTGAATATGGATATGGTGGAGAGTGGAACCAACACTGTAGAGGTTGAGAAAGGAAGCAAGCTTCAAAGTGAAGGCAACTTGAGAACTTTCAATAGCAAAAAGCACATCTTTGACAAGACATCTGGAGCAACTTATCAATCTAAAGAAGACTTGGCAAAACAATATGCTGAGAAAGGAAACTTGGCTATGGGTGAAATGAGGGAGTTAGTCCCTGAAGTGGAAAATATCTCTCAGCACAAATCTTCTCTGTTCACAGTAAGAGATATAGAGAAGAGAACCTTTAATATARCAGTTGCAGATGAAGACAAGGCTTTTGAGATCAAGATAAAGTATGACAACATCAGTGCTCTAGACAAAGTAAAATTCCATAGGAATACCAGTGACATGCTGTATTTAGATTACTTGGGTCTAAGCTGAAAGAATTCAAAGCTGTCATCTTATGCAATAAAGTTGGAAGGGCAGTTGAGGCAAGAAAAGGCATCCAACATAGCTTGGCAAACTCAGGTCAAGAGGCTAGAATCTGAAGGCCCTCAAGGGGTGAAATCCTCATTGGATGAGAAGGACAAGCTTATTCAAAGATTGAAGAAGAACTGAAAATGTCTGCCACAGAGCATCCACAAACAACAAAACTGGTTGCTCTAGAACATGAAAAAGAAGCATTTCTACAAGAGGCATTGAACTACCAGGCTAGGGTATTACAGCTAGAACAAGAAAAGGTGAATTGGACACAAGGACAGACAAAATTA